>CM024721.1:12981644-13037852 GCA_014182545.1 Eucalyptus globulus | reverse complement strand
CTTGGTAGTTCAATATACCATCAGATTTTTAGGAAAAAATCAAATTTAGGTAGAAATTTGTTTTATCTTATTTGATAGGTTTATTTTTAGGTAGATTTAATTTATTTAGGTAAATTTACTTTATCTTATTTTAGTTTTGATATCTTATTTCGTTGTTTGAAATAGTTCCCAATGCATGGTTGAAATCCCTGATGTAACATTAAATTCACAACCGCATGATTTTTTATTCTATCTATAAGACTTTAGATGGAATAATTATTCACGGGGAGTAAAAATTGATACTTTGA
Source organism: Eucalyptus globulus (assembly GCA_014182545.1). Lineage (NCBI taxonomy): Eukaryota > Viridiplantae > Streptophyta > Magnoliopsida > Myrtales > Myrtaceae > Eucalyptus > Eucalyptus globulus. Next base: position 13,037,565 of record CM024721.1, on the reverse strand, counting down.
TCTATAAGACTTAAGATCAATCTATTGATTTTATTAGCGAGATAATTGAGTTTGAATTTCAAATTGAGTGATGGATAACGTTTTGAATGACCATGGATGGTTTGAATGTTTATCTTTTAATTGTTTGATTTATCCCGAAAAAAAAAAAAAACATTGCATTTGTATTCCATGTAGATTAGAATTGATTTCATGATAGGTTAGTTAGTTTTTTTTTTTTTAAATGCATGTCTAGAAGATATTTAGAATAGATAACTTTTCACTTTAGTTTTCACTTCAGTTAGATTTTTAGTGATTTTTTTTAATTACGAATTTTCATAAAAAAATACAAAAAAATCATGCGCATGTCATATAAATTAGGTTCATGAAATTCCCATCATCTAGTGATTGTTGCTAGGTTCATTTTGTTAGAAATTACTCATCATTAGAACTAGGTCATTTAGTTAATTGAGATTGCGTATTAATTGTTGCATTTCTCTAATTTCGAATCTTATGGAAAATACAAAAAAAAAAAAAAATCATTTTTTAGAATAAATTCATCTCATGCTTCAGGATAGGACGCATGCTTATTCATGTCATATAGCTTAGGTCATATTTCCATGCCATATTATTTCATGTTAGATTAGTAGCATGCATTGCATATAGATTAGATTCTCATAAAAAGCGAAAACAAAAGATTGAGTGATTGCATGTTAATTAGAAATCATATCTAGGATTGTCAATGTGAATTCTGATCTAACAATGCAGATGCTTTCGTTGCTATGAGGTAAGTTTTGCAATTTATTCATTTGCTTTCTTGAGTGTTAAATTGGTGGTTTGCGCACCCGTATGGTCACCTCACATGTTAGGGAATTAAAATCAATTCAAGCTGCCTGTCAAACATTTGTCAAAGTAAAAGAGAAAGGTACCAAAAGGGCGTTGGAGAAATCTAGCGTAACCAAGTCCCCGAACTCGTAAATCTCTGGTTCACAGGAGTAAAGTAAATCTCCCGTTACTTTGCTTGGGTTTCTAATCGACCCACCAAAAATAGATTAGTGGCGACTCTAATTGAAAATCAATCGCATGTTAAGAACTTGAACCTAAGTCGCGAATTGGTATGGGTTTAGGAAAGCCCGAGCTAAGTTAGATTTAGTAGTCCATTAACCTAATTTTAGGTAGTGCACCCGAAATTTAGGTCGCGACATTGTCTTAGCAAATTTTGAAATCAATGAGGATCATGATTCCCAATTGTGCTCAAAATGCAGGCACTAAATTTACCAACAGAAGTATTATTCTAGGAGGCATCGGGTTCAGCAAGATGTCCTGGTTTCTAACTAAATACGCAATGAAAGTAATTTTGATAGAAAAGAACCCCTTATGTATGCAATAAAACCTTTCGAGAAGTTCCATACTTGTCAAGTGACCGAAAACATTCAAACGACGATGCAAAGGGGGAGACCATACTATTGAAATCTTGGGAGAACAAAGTGGAAAATATGACTTTTATGTTAGTTATAATCCACCTCATTCTTACTCCCAAGTGGTTAACCCATCAGGATGGGGAGCCGAGTTCGATGATGGAGATATGGATTCGATGCCAAGTATTCACCATCGATGTACTGTAAAGATACCTCATGATCCACCTATTGGCAAATGGCATAAAGTTGGAAGAGCTCAACTACAAAAGCATACCCCCAACACATGAACAGAAAAAGAGGATGCAAAGGAAGAAAAAAATGTATTTGTTGCAAAAGCAACTTGACCAAGTTCATATTACTCAAGTCAAACCTACAGTGATGATGACCCCCGAGCCAAAGAGGGTAAGGCCCAAAAATTTGGTATGGAGAAGAAAACCAAGAAAATGCAATACCTCTTTTGCTAAGACCGAAAGGTTGGTCACTAAACCAACCACTCAATCACTAGAGTGAAAGGGGAGTCCTATGTCAAGGTCAGTGTCATCATTAAGTTCATGTATGCTGCATGCAAAACTTCCTAATGAATTCCGCACGCGTCCATTTGCCACCAAGCTATGTGAAGAAATTCTCACAGATGAAAAAAAAAAGGGGGCGGAGTTTTATTTTGATGCGGAATAGGTAATGAAATTTGAAAAACCTCCAGCATAGAGCTCGAATCACTTGAGAGCATTAAATATTAATGCCATAATTAATGGTCGACCGACATCTCGAGTGCTGGTCGATGGAGGGTCTATCTTGAACCTCATTCCTTATCATTTCTACAAGAAAATTGGATGAAGAGACAATGGAATTATCCCTTTAAATATTCAACTCTTAGAATTTACAAGGGGATCTCTCGGATATTGAAAGAATATTTGTGGCTGACCTAACCGTAGGGTCCAAAGGCTCCATAACTTCTTTCTGTGTGGTTGACGTTAATGGATCATATAACTTATTATTGGGTAGAGACTAGATCTATGGAAACTGGTGTGTGATGTCAACTCTTTATTAGATGTTGGCATTGTGGAATGAAGATAAAGTTGAGTATGCGTAGGCTAATGCTAAGCCGTGAATAGCTTGGTCACAAGTGTGAAAGCTAGTATGAGCACCTAGAGGGGGTGAATAGGTGTAAAAACAAATTTCCGAGATAAGTTTGCAGCACTAATCATTAATAGATTATGAAAAGGAAATTTGTCTCTTGTCAACTAAACGAGTTACGATCAAAGTAAAAGAGCATAGGGAAGAGAATATGAACACAGAGTTTATAGTGGTTCGGCTTAATCCAAGCCTACGTCCACTCTTCCGCACTAACAGCCCACCGGCTGAATTTCACTATGAACAAAAGAGTTGTTACAGTAAAGCCCTTCCTTGATTCCACAGTGTAAAGACTCTACTACACTTTCTCAAGGTCTCTCAAAGATATAGACTCTCTTTTGCGTACAAGATTTCGCTCAATAGTTTAATTGACTAGGAACAAGGAGCTTCAAACTTTGAAATTCTTCTATCGCGCACACACTCGAACAACTGGAACGTTTTCCTTATATACTCCTTTATGCCATCACACCCGTTGGCACTTACCAAAGGAATTCTTCCAATCTACCCGTTGGACATAATCAATTAGGAAGATCTTCGAGCTATTTAAGGAACATGACGATAGACCATCAATCCTACTCGCCCATACAATCAGGATATAGGTTTCCATAAGTAGAACCTTCCAAGTATACTTCGTCAATCAACCGATCCAAAATCCCTGAATCAATCTTGATTTGAATAATGGATTCCAACATGCTATATTCAGCCAAGAGATCTTCTTTAGATGACAGAATCAAATCCTTAACGAAATACTCGTTTCGAATAAGCCTTCTTCGACGGTTTAGAAAGCGTCGATGAGGATAGACTTTGATTCTTGAGTCTGGCAGTCCGGAGGTCTTCAGACTTTGATGGAAGAGTCTGCAAGTCTTCAGACTAGACTGATGGAAACGTTTTGTCAACTTCAAAACACTCAAGGAAGTTTTCTCCAACAATCTCCCCATTTTTTATGGTGACAAAACTTTCCTGCAGATTTGGATAACTTTGACCTGCAAAACATTACTCAAGCAAATATGGATATCTCACAAAGATAAATGGCTTAGTAAAAATAACACTAGAATTTGCATCCACAGAAAGTAGGTTAGTTCTGTAAATGAACAAAGCCATGAGATATCAATAGTATTTAAGATAAACAAACGTTCAAACAGTCAAATCCAAATCCAGTTCAAATCCAAACAGCCAAACACAAAAGTCAAGTCAATCAAACATAATCGACACAAAAGTTCAAAAAAATGAGTTCAAAGTTCAAAGTCAAATTTGCACCACATCTCTCCCCCTTTTTGTCATCATAAAAAAGGTAGAGATGAAAATAGAATGGAATTAAGACTGCTTGGGAACACGAACAAGCTGGAAATCTCCCATTGACTGGACAATCCCTTCCAGCTTTTTCAAATCCTCCTTCAGTTGCACCACATCTTCACCCTTGGCATTTGCTTGAACTTGAAGAGCAAGGGCATGAATTTGATCATGCAAAGAAACTGAAGAGGTTTGACCTGCATTTTGCAAGTTCTGTACTTCACATCCCAAAGAATAAATTTTACCCCGCATCTCCAAGAGAGCATCAAGTATTCTGTGAAAGTCTGCTGAATTATCAGTCTGAGTACTTGCTTTTGCACGATCAGACGGTGTATAGGCAGATGATGGCAAATCAGCATGGTCACGCAAATTGGGCGATGAAACATCATGTCCCTCCTCAGGAAATTGAGAGGCATAGATGTCATCTGGATCTGCTGGAGAACAACTTACTCCTTCATTGGTGGCAGGGAATGAGGACGTTCCTCTTTTCTCAGGATCTCCCCCTGTTTCCATGCCTTCAGGTGGAGAAAAGTGTTCCTCATGCTCTGCTTCCACTTGATCTCCTCTCTCCTCTTCTTCTTCTTCCTCAATTCTTTCCTCCTCTGTATCTCTCTCCTCTGCTTCTTTCTCCTCTGCTTCCAAATCTTCTCTCTCTCCAATCCTTTGTTCTGTCTCATCCATGTCTTTTTCCTGTCTCTCCGTTGTTTCTGGAACATAATGACTCAAGTTCTTCAATGCCATTGCAGAAATGGTGATATCATCCTCATCCTCTTCATTCTCAATGATGAGAGCTCTTCTTTTCTTGGATGGAGTAACCATGGGCTCCTTCCCCTTTCGCTTTGCCGCCGAAGAGACTAAATGAGTATTGACAGGAGTTTTCACTTTGAACTGCTCCAAAGCTTTGTTGAGTTCCTTCAGACGCATTTTAGAGACCATTTTCAGTCCCACCACCATTTGATCGCATGTTCGAACACAGAGAACCCGGGGAGGTTGAACATTCAAATGTCTGAATAACTTGGTCACAAGAGCTGCGTACGGAAGTTGACCCTTGTCCTTCACCATTGTTCTGTACATGTGGAACATAATAGTGTGTGGAAGAGAGAAATTTTTCCCAGCATTGATTGTGACACCCCAAACCCTTCAAGGGTCGCCACAGGCACCAACGTTACACCTTACTACCTCTCTCTAGAAGAAGCGTCGTAATTCATAGACATTTCTTTTTCTTTTTTTTTTAACAACGGTCCCAGCGCGACTCATTAGTGGAAGCAAAATAAAACATCACCATCTCTCCCCCTTCCAACCATGATACAAATACACACCACTAATCACCATGATTAATAGACAAGCCACGACACTTTATTTACATATATTTTTAAGATGGGATTTCTTTGGGTTGATACATCAAAAGGAAAAGCCAGGACTCAGCCACGTCCAGCCTAAAACCCCAAAAAGAACCCTCGACCCGCTACAACACACGTGCAACAATCCCCATCATCAGTGTCGGCTAAACTATCCCCAAAAAGATCCAGCTCCTACTCGTCACGCATGGGCCCTCACACCCAACCCGGTGCATCAGGCGGTGGCGGCGGCAACATCCCTCGCATCACCCCATCGTGACGAATGTGGATGGAGATGAACTCCTGGACAACCGGGCCCCCAGCCAGGCCTACGTCGTACATAACTAAACAACGCACTCGAATATACGTCAATCCAGGAACAGAAGGACAACCAAACTCCTCGCACTCGACCTCAACATCGGATGGTAGACCGTAAACACCCCCGCGTGACGGCGGGGGAAGCGGCATTGCTAATCTGAAATATTGGTCCCCAAAAGGGGTGAGTACAACCACTCAGCAGGTAAAGGAATCCAATAGCCACTCAAAGCATCATACAAATCATACATGCATTCCAGGCATTACTTACCTTGAAGCCATGCATATACTATCATGCATCATCATCACAATCATAACACATACATGCATACCATCATGTCATACTCGTATCATCGTCATCATGACATCATCATATCATATCATATCATATCATCATCATCATCATCATCATCATCATCATATCATGTCATATGTGCATATCATCATCATCATCATCATCATCATATCATGTCATATGTGCATATCATCATCATCATCATCATCATCATCATCATCATATGATGTCATATGTGCATATCACCATCATCATCATCATCATCATCATATCATGTCATATGTGCATATCTCATCATCATCATCATCATCATCATCATATCATGCATATCATCATGCCATAGGTGATCATCATCATCATCATCATCATATCATGCATGGTTCAATTTTTCCACTTTTTAACTTTCCATTCGATCACCACATCACCCTTCCTCGGATCACCAATTTCATCTCATATTATACACTCGCGCCTCATCCTGGCATCAAGAGAAAAACCTCCGGCATTCAGCCATTCCAGGCCACCGGGCATCCAGCCCCACATTCGGGCATCTCGCATCCCAACGGCATCACGAGGCATCCCCTCGGGCAAAGACCTCCGAGGCTTCCGGCATTTACACTCCCTCGGCCGGGCATCCCGCACCCCTACCGGGCATCGCGAGGCATCCCCCAGGGCCGGGGCTTCCGGCACCCCCAACTTTCCGGGCATCCTGAAACTCCCGGGGCCATCCGGCAATGTATCTCTATACATCCCGGGCATTATCATCCGCCACAACAATCTCCTCATTTAACATTATTCATGTTCACCAATTTCGGTCTCAATTTAGCAAGGCGTATGATGTGATGGCAATCAAAATCATATTCAGCATGGAATTCATACATGCATCTCAATTCATTGTCATGCATACATCAAGACCTCATCATTCATGCTACATGGTACAATAAAATTTATGGAATTTATGCCAATTAAAATAATCCATTTATCACGCCCTTTTTACATTTATTTAAATTTCCAGCTTGTGCCATTTCCAAAAATACTAAATTTAATATCTATATAATTCTAAAAAATTATAAAAACTAAGGCAAGTGATAATCAAGACAATAGGATAATGATTTCATGCAAAATACATGGCCAAATAGAATTCCACACAAATCCACAATTCACACAAAACATCATGTAATTTTCGGATGAAATCAGAATACACAGTTTTCAAAATAATTTGATTAAAATATCCATACGACCTCCAAAAATTACGAAATTTTACCGAGTTATATCCAAGACACTAACGTACATTTTTCATGAAGACTTCTACGTCAGATTATTTTTAGATTATTTGCTACAGTCACACGAAGCTTCTGGATCTAACACCGAATCGTCCAGTGCATGCTTCTCCGAAATACTGAGTTTTCACCTACCTATCCTTCTTCCTTTCCTCTGAAATTTGGATATGTTTTAAATAAAGATTCTGTCTACAAGTTTTATGAAGAGATCTAAGTCAAAAAACCATAGTATAGTCGTCGTTTAGGTACATGAAGTCTCGGGTGTCCTGTACTACATCTCCAGAATTACCGTCTCCAAGATTCAGTCGATTTACTAGGTTATACTTGTTCATTTTGCTTCAAATTTGAGTATGTTGTATTTTAAGATGTCCCCTACAACTTTCATGAAGAAATCGAAGAGATATTCTTATCACAAATCAACATGCAACCACAAATCCATCAAAAGGTCAGTGAAATCGTTCCAGATCTGAGGTCTCCGTAGGATGAGAGTTTAACCCATTAAACCTCCATCATTTTCCACCAAATTTTATTATGTTGTATTTTAAGATGTTAGCTACAACTTTTATGAAGATATCGAAGTCAAAATCGGACTCTAAACATGTATGCAAGCTCTCACAAAATTCTGACTCGGGCGGATTCAAACGAAAACAGCAACATCACACAAGAACAAGTCATCCAAGCTTCGGTTTTCCCCTCCTAATCACCCAAAATTCGACTTTTCTACAACATACATGTAACACACACACATGCAAGAGCAGCAAGAGGACTCGAACTTGCCTTTAGACTGAACGGACGACGGCACACGGCGGCGAACACGGCGGCACACGGGCGGACGGACGGCGACTCCTTCCTCTCGGCTTCTCCTCCCTCTCGGCCTCAATCTCCCTCTCTCACACAATCTCTCTCTCTCTCTTGGCCGAATGGCTAACCGGCCACCTCTCTCTCTCCTCTTCCCTTTTATTTCCCCCAAATCTCATCATTTGCAATCATTGTTTGCCACTCCAATTGACCAATGCATGCCATCTTCCTTTGTGCCACTTGTCTTAATACATGCATAATGGGCTTTGGACTTGGGCTTGGAGGCTTTTGGGCTTGGGCCTCCCTTGTGGCCGACGGCCACTCCTCCTTGGGCCTCAATGGGCCGGTCGACAGCCCCCTTTCATGGGCCTAATTGGGCCGACTAGCTTGGCCCACTAAAGCTTAGGCCAATTGGCCTAAGGCCCAACCTAAATAAAAATTAAAATTTCCCCTTTTTATAATTTCTTCTATAAATTTTAAATTTTAAATTCCACATGGCCAAAGTCTTGTGACATTTTATTTATAGGAATTTAATTCATAAGGTGCATGGCCAAGCATAGATTATCATTATTAATCTACAATATTTAAAATCTCATGAACATAAGCACAAATCACCTAATCTTAAAAAGAGAATAATGGCTAAAGCATAAACCATAGGAAATTTCATTACCTAATTAGAGGCTTTAACACACCTTATAACTCGACTTTGAATTTTGGGATGCCACATTGATGGCATACATCAGCTTTGCCTCCGAGTTTGAAACGTCGGTTTTTGAAATAGATTTTGGTCTGAAGCAGTTAATCACAATCTTGCGAAGCAAAATGTTGGACGCATTCATCCTCAAATAGGAAATCTTCCCTTCCGTTGTTCTATCCTTAACAAGCTCGATTGTTGCACGAGCAATAGACACACTAATAGGTTGATATCTCCCTCTTTCAACCCCAATCACATCAGCCAATGTATTCATGTCAACCACATAGTCTTGATCTCGAACACTCAAAGAGAATCTATTCGCATCCAAGAAACTGAGATTCGAATAGAAATAAGTAGTAAGTTCAGCATGAGCTTCTGTAGTTTCAGAACAAAACTGTTCGAGTTGAAGAAGATTGAATTTTTCCCGCAGATTGACATTCACAGAGTCAAGAAAATCAAAGTCCACACTTCTAGGGTTTATCACCCCACGCTTTAGCAACTTAGAGTACAGTTGCTTGTGTTCCTCTGATCGAAACAAATCCGTCATTTGCTTCGGATTTTTGCTGCAACACCCATTCTAGGTTTAAACTGACTGTATATCCTATCATCGTCATTCCCATCTGGCTGACTCAGCCCTTCAACACGTGGATCGCTTGGGATATTTGCCGATGCCTCTTCCGCCGACCCAGCAGGGGAAATTCACAATCGTTCCATTGTGCGTAAAAAGAAAGTTTCATTTCTATACCCTTTGTCTTTAAGAAATTCATCAATGTAGTTCAACGGAGTACCACTCCTCTTTAAAGCATGATAAAGCTTATAGGTAAAAGCAGGCTTATAAGTTCTTACGGGTTCTACGTCTTCGATGATTTCTTCCTCTTCTCGATGTGCAACATCCTGAGGTCTAGATGGAGGAGATGGACGCGCTGAGAATGTTGTGGGCTCTGCTGCTGTCTAGGAGATTCTTCTTCCTCGGTGAGATCAATGTGTGTAGGCCCCTCACGCATTTGTTGTGGTCCTGTTCGCGATCCTGAAGACTTTCTTTGGGACGACATCTTTCACAGTCTTTGAGAGATTTCAAGCTTGTTTCCCAAGAAAGATGAAAACTTTTCGAGGATTAAACAAGAGAAGAAAACAGAAGTGGAAGATCGGTGCTCTCTTAGGGTTTTTGTGAGTAAAATGAAGAAGAACCGACAGTGTATAAGGCAGTCGAAGCGAGGCATACGGAACGTCATAAAAGGAAATATAAATATGCCTTTTAAAAATAACTGCCTTTTCAAAAATTAGATAACTGCCATTTCAAAAATAATTTCTCTTTCGAAAAGGAAGGATTGCACTAATCACAAAAAATTGGGAAAATTACACCAATTAATTTTGGATAGATGATCGTTCCTTTTCAAGATTTGATTCGAGAGATAAGTTTCTAGAATAGAAATAACTTACGCCGTCGTAGATCTTGATTGTCCGAGTATGAGTGCCTTTTAGACTTTCAGTCCCCGACTCGAACTTCTTCAGACTTTAAGATATTTAGTCTGGAACGAATAACTTCAAATTGATTTTTCACCAAAGGCTTTGTAAATATATCTGCCAATTGATTCTTTAAGTCAATAAACTGAATCGAAATTTCTCCATTTTGAACATGATCTCTAATGAAATGATGTCGAATCTCTATATGTTTTGCTCTTGAGTGAATAATCGGATTCTTGGTGAGATTGATTGCGCTGGTGTTGTCACATTTGATTTCAGTGCATGAATCTTCAATTCCAAAGTCTCTTGACTGTTGTTTTATCAACAGAATTTGTGAACAACAACTTCCAAGAGCTACATACTTTGCTTTTGCTATAGAAAGAGCTATTGTACTTTGCTTCCTTGAAAACCAAGACACTGTCCTGTTTCCAAGTAGTTGACAGGTGCCCGATGTGCTCTTTCTATCAACTCTGCATCCGGCTAGGTCTGCGCTGAGTATCCAAGAAGAGTAAAATCTCTTTTTTTAGGATACAAGAGACCCAAATTTGAAGTTGAGGCAATGTATTTGATGACACGCTTTGCAGCATTTAAATGAGATTCTTTAGGGTCGATTGAAATCTGGCACAAATACAAACACTAAACAAAATGTTAGGTCTAGAAGCAATTAGATAAAGAAGTGAACCAATGATACTCATGTATAGCTTCTAGTCAACTTTCTTTCCTTCTTCATCCTTGTCCAGCTTCAAAGAACTTGACATTGGTATATCAGTCTTTTTGCAATTTTCTAGTCCAAACTTTTTGACAAGTTCTTTAGCATGTTTTTCTTGATGAATAAAGATACCCTCCTTTAGTTGTTTCACTTGAAGCCCGAGAAAGAAGGTTAGTTCACCCATCATGCTCATTTCAAACTCATCCTGCATAGACTTAGAGAATTTCTTGCATAGACTTTCATTAGAAGATGCAAAAATAATATCATCAACATAAATTTGAACAAGTAGAAAACTTTTACTTTCTCTTTTGATAAACAATGTAGTATCTACTTTACATTTGATAAAACCGTTCTGAATTAAAAACTTACTTAGTCTGTCGTACCAAGCTCGAGGCGCTTGCTTTAAACCATATAAAGCCTTTTTCAGTCTAAATACAGAGTCTGGTTTTCTTGGGTCTTCAACTGGGTGGTTGTTCCATATAGACTTCCTCTTGGATAAATTCATTTAGGAAATCACTTTTGACGTCTATTTGGAATAACCTGAAATTCTTATGACAAGCAAAAGCAAGTAATAATCTAATTGCTTCTAACCTTTCTACTGGTGCGTAAGTCTCATCATAGTCTATCCCTTCTTCTTGCGTATATCCCTTGGCCACGAGTCTTGCTTTGTTTCTTACGACCTTTCCTTTCTTGTTCATCTTGTTCCTGAAAACCCATTTAGCTCCAATGATAGATTTACCTTTCGGTTTAGGAGTTAATTCCCAGACATCATTAATGCTGAATTGCCTGAGTTCTTCTTGCATAGCTTCAATCCAGCTTTCATCAGTTAAAGCTTCTTCTATGCTCTTGGGTTCTATTTCAGAAATAAGAGCCACAGCACTAGACTCTTCGCGCCTTTTGGATCTTGTGCGAATTCCTTCATTAATATCTCAAATAATGAGATCTTTGGGATGACTGGACTTATGCTTCCAATTGTTGGTTGATTTGTCAGACTGTTGATCTTTTTCTTCATTTGAATCTTCGTTGATCATTTGTTGCTCGTCTTCTGAAGATTGAGCTGCTTCTGGAGATTTAGACTTTGTAGAGTCTGGAGCAGGTTCGGATTCTTCAAGATGAGTATGAATCGATTGATTTTGCATAAAGTCTTGAAATTTGACATTCATTGATTCCTCCACAGATTAAGTCTTCTTGTTGTAAACTCTGTAAGCTTTGCTTGTGATAGAATATCCAAGGAAAATACCTTCATCTAATTTTTCTTCAAACTTACCAACTCGATCATTTGCATTTTTCAATATAAAACATTTACATCCAAACACATGAAAATATGAAACAATTGGCTTCTTTCCTTTGAATAACTCGTAGGGAGTTTTCTCCAGAATATGCCTTAGAAAGACTCTATTAATAATATAACATGCTGTAGAAACTGCTTCAACCCAAAAACGTGAAGAGATGTTACTTTCAATTAAAAGAGTTCTAGCCATTTCTTGAAGCGACCTATTCTTTCTTTCCACGACTCCATTTTGCTCTGGAGTATATGGTGAAGAGAACACATGCTGAAAACCAGATTCATCACAGAATTTTGTAAAGTCTTGATTTTCAAATTCACCTCCATAGTATGTCCGTATACTTGAAATAACATACCCTTTTCTCATTTTGGACCTTTTTAGCAAACTTTGTAAAATAAGAAAAGGTTTCAGACTTACTTGCCAGGAAATATACCCAAGTGAATCGTGAATAATCATCCACAATCACTAAACAGTATTTCTTACCTCCAATGCTCTGAGTTCTGGTTGGTCCAAAGAGATCCATATGCAAGAGCTGTAGTACACGATTAGTGGAAACTTGATTTATTGGTTTGAATGAGTTTTTTACCTATTTTCCCAACATGCATGGTGTGCATAGATCAGACTTTTGGTATGACAGATTGGGTAGACCACGAACAAGCTTCTTTGCTGAAATTTTGGCTATTTGCTTCATGTTGATGTGTCCAAGTTTTATGTGCCATAAGTTTGCTTCTTCTTGAATTGAGATTAGACATTGGGTTCCATCTGGTTTGACATCCAAGAGGTAGATATTTCCATGTCTTCGACCCGTGAAAGGCGAGAGGAGTCTTTCTGGAACCCGAACATATTCCTTCTTGAAAGTTGATTTTGAAACCGGTGTCGCACAGCCGATCGATACTTAGCAAATTGTAGTCGAGTCCTTCCACTAAGGAAACATTACTGATCGTGAGGCTTCCAATCTTTACAGTTCCATATCCCACAATTCTTCCTTTGCTGTTTCCTCCAAAAGAAACTTTTCCACCATTAACCTGAATAAGCTTTATGAAGCAATTTGAATATCCTGTCATATGCCTTGAGCATCAACTATCCAAGTACCATTTAATCTTTTTCTTGATAGTGACCTGCATTTAGAAAATAGACTCAAGCTTTCTTTGGTACCCATATTTTCTTGGGTCTATTGGTGTTAGTGTAATATACGGTCTTTGACCATACATTCTTAACAGGTTTCCAAACCATAGGACATTCTTTCTCAAAATGATCTAAGCTATTGCACTTAGAACATTTAAGAGCACTGCGACCTACTGGTTTTACAAAAACTTTTTGGAAGTGATTTTTGTAAGCATCTCTTGTAGGTCTTTGCTTAATTATTTCCTTTACTTTAGGAAAATCAATTAGAGGAATGGTTTCAGCAGTCATTCCTAAACTTGATTTGTTGAAGTAAGGTCTTTGTGCTGAAAGAATTTTTTCAAGTTTCTCAGATCCTATAGAAAATCTTTTAGAAATACTTGAGACATCATTTTTCAAAAATGCATTTTCTTTTGAAAGATTGTCTGCATTTTCTTTTAAAGTAGTAACACTTTTGTCTAGACTTTTGACCTTTTGTTTCCAAACATTTTCCTGTTGTTTTAGTGTAGAATTTTCTCTTTTAAGTTCGGAAATCTTTTTGAGAGAAGTTTCGAGACTAAAACACAATTCATCAATGTATCTAGAGACTTTTGTAGGGATATTCAAATTACTTACCTCAAATTCACTGTCTGAATCTGAGTCTGTCTCAGAGTTTGAATCTGAGTCTGATTGTGCCATGAGACAAATATTGGCATAATCATTATCACTTTCCTCACATTCTGTATCACTCCAAGTTTCTGCTTTAAGTGCCTTTCGATATTTCTCAGCTTTTCCTTTCTTTTTCCTCAGAAGGGGACAATTGGGTCTGATGTGTCCCTTTTTTTTTTTACATTCAAAGCAGACTACATCTTTATTGGATTCATCATCCTCAACTGACTTAGACTGTTGCTTTTGAAAAATTTGTTTCTTTGAATTGAATCTTCTCCCATTTCTGTTTAGCTTTCTGAATCTTCTTATCATGAGAGCAAGCTCTTCATCATCCATATTGTCTTCAGAATCTGTGACATTAAAATCATCATTAGATTTTAATGCAATGGATTTCTTACCTTTAGGATCTTCATCTTCGTTGATTCGCTCCACTTCATAAGATTGAAGAGTCCCAACCAATTCATCGACAGAAAGTGGTATAATTCTTTGTGTCTCCCTTATTGAGGTCTTTATGTGATTCCAATCCTTGGAGAGTCCACACAGTAGCTTGTTTACTTTCATGGGATCAAAAATTGGTTGACCTTGATTTTCAAGACCATTCACGATTTCTGTAAAACGACTAAACATGTCAATGATAGATTCTCCTGATTTCATTTTGAATGCTTCGTATTGACCGAGCAAAATGTTGATTCTGGTTTCTTTCACTCGATCAGTTCCTTCATAGGTAATGTGTAATCTATCCCAGACTTCTTTAGTTGTAACACAAGAAGATATTATGTTATATTCAGTAGGCGATAATGCACAATATAAAGAATAAATTGCTTTTGCATCAAGAGCTTCTTTTCCTCTTTTTGAGACAGGTGCAGCTTTAGGAATGATTCCTTTGTCTACCACATCCCATTCCAAAGGATCCTTTGATCTTAGGAATGCCTTCATCTTGTTTTTCCATATGTTGTATTCCTTCCCATCAAAATAAGGCGATGTCCGGTATTGCTTTGCCCTTCAACCGCCCCCGAGCCAACATACTAGCCATGGATCTTTAACTCAAGTAAAACACTTCAACTTAAGTGAGTACCCAAGCTCTGAAACCAATTGTGAAAGCTAGTATGAGCACCTAGAGGGGGTGAATAGGTGTAAAAACAAATTTCCGAGATAAGTGTGCAGCACTAATCATTAATAGATTATGAAAAGGAAATTTGTCTCTTGTCAACTAAACGAGTTACGATCAAAGTAAAAGAGCATAAGGAAGAGAATATGAACACAAGAGTTTATAGTGGTTCGGCTTAATCCAAGCCTACGTCCACTCTTCCGCACCGACACCCCACCGGGGCTGGATTTCACTATGAACAAAAGAGTTGTTACGGTAAGTAAAGCTCTTCCTTGATTCCACAGTGTAGAGACTCTACTACACTTCTTCAAGGTCTCTCAAAGATATAGACTCTCTTTTGCATACAAGATTTCGCTCAACAGTTTAATTGACTAAGAACAAGGAGCTTCAGATTTTGGAATTCTTCTATCGCGCACACACTCGAACAACTGGAACGTCTTCCTTATATACTCCTTTATGCCATCACACCCGTTGACACTTACCAAAGGAATTCTTCCAATCTACCCGTTGGACAGAATCAATTAGGAAGATCTTCGAGCTATTTAAGGAACATGATGATAGCCCATCAATCCTGCTCGCCCATACAATCAGGATCTAGGTTTCCACAAGTAGAACCTTCCAAGTATACTTCGTCAATCAACGGATCCAAAATCCCTGAATCAATCTTGATTTGAATAATGGATTCTGACATGCTATATTCAGCCAAGAGATCTTCTTTAGACGACATAATCAAATCCTTAACGAAATACTTCGTTTCGGATAAGCCTTCTTCGACGGTTTAGAAACTGTTAATGAAGATAGACTTTGAGTCTTGAGTTTGGCAGTCTGGAGGTCTTCAGACTTTGATGGAAGAGTCTGCAAGTCTTCAGACTAGACTGATGGAAACGTTTTGTCAACTTCAAAACACTCAAGGAAGTTTTCTCCAACAACAAGTGTCAATGGGATGCCAAGGGGCATCGGAGAATAATATTTGTGTAAGTAGACCCCATTGGTAGACCCAAATAGCATTGCACTTTGCCGATTCAATAAAGAGGTAGTCGAGTGGGTTCTAAAGAATCAACTAGTGGAACAATTTGGTAAGGCTGTCTATGGAGAACTTTACATTATCAAGAGACCTCATTAAGAGGTATTTGGCCTATAGGGCCGAATTAGCAAAACAGGATGTCGAAGCCATTGAGGGGATTCTAGAGTTCGAAGAGTCGCATATCAAGGATGACGATAAGGTGATCGAGGCTAAAGACCCATTAGAAGAAGCTAACCTTGGCAAAGAGACAAATCGACGTCCCATTTATTTAAGTATTTTCTTAGAGAAAGGATTCAAAGCTTAACTAGTAGATTTGCTAAGGAAGTATATGGATTTCTTTGCTTGAGATTACCATGAAATGCTTGGATTGGGAAGAGATGTAATGGAAGATTGATTACCCATTAAGAAAGTCTTTAGACTACATAAATAGCGTTGAAGACGATTCACACTTGAGGTTATGCAGAAGGTCAAAGAAGAAATTGAGAGGTTGCTTGCAGTAGGCTTTATAAGAATAGCATGGTATGTCGAGTGGTTGTCAAATATTGTCCTAGTAAATAAGAAGAATGGGAAGCTCAAGGTGTGCATAGACTTTCGTGATTTGAATGCAGCAACACCTAAGGATGAATACCAGATGCAATGGCCGATATGCTCATTGACTCAGCTTCTAGCAATGAGATCATATCGTTTATGGATGGCCATTAAGGGTATAATCAAAATTTCATGGTAGAAGAGGATGTTCATAAAACTGCATTTAGATGCCGGGAGCAATTGGAACTTTCGAATGGATAATTATGCCTTTTGGGTTAAAGAATGCAGGCATAACATACCAAAGGGCCATGAATTTCATCTTTCACGACATGATTGGTAAGTTCATGGAAGTTCATATTGATGACGCTACTTTCAAGTCAAACCGAGTAAGTCATTTGACTTATTTAGAGCAAGTCTTTTTTAGAATGCGAAAGTATAAATTGAAAATGAACCCTCTGAAGTGGGCTTTCGGAGTTAAAGCTAGCAATTTCTTAGGATTCCTAGTTAAACAAAGAGGAAATGAAATAGATAAGAATAACACTAGAGCAATTCTAGAGCTAACATCACCGACTACCAAAAAGTAGCTTCAAATGATATTGGGTAAGATAAAGTTTTTGCATCAATTTATTGCTAACCTGTTAAGAAAGGTCGAGATGTTTTCCCTATTGTTGAAGCTCAAAAATCAAGAGGAGTTTGTGTGGGAGGACAAACACCAATGGGCGTTCGAGTAAATGAAATAGTACTTCAGCAACCTTCTAGTTTTGATGCCACTCAAGGCGGTAGGCCTTTGAAATTGTACTTGTCGGCCACCGATACTACAATCGGATGTGTGTTGGCACAGGAAAATGATGAGGGAAAAGAGCAAGCAGTCTATTATTTGAGTTGAATGCCGAATGATGCAGAGACAAGATATACAACCATTGAGAAGCTGTGTTTGTCATTGTTTTATGCTTGTACAAAATTAGGTCATTATATGATACCCACTACGATACATGTGATATGTAAAATAGACGTAATCAAGTAGATGCTGACTCAACCATTAATAAAGGTTTTTTTTTTTTGGTCGAAAACCATTAATAAAGGTTTGAGTTGCAAAATGGGCGTTCACTCTTTTAGAAATTAACTTAGTCTACATCCTGCTTAAGGCTATAAAGGGACAAGTAGTGGCAGATTTTTTCACTGAGTACCCAGGCATACAGGTTGAAGATAATATAGTTGTGTTGAAGATCCCACACTTGGTGGGAAAGCAAGCCTTGATTGGAGAAGGAATTCTATTATAATTGATAATGCCTAGACCTAATAAGAAAGCAGCCTGTCACATCATCAACTTCGCTCAATAGACTAAAAGGCAATCTTTAGCATGCTCCCTTGTTTGAAGAGCGATCAAATCGCTAAGGTAGTTTGAGGAGTCATATTCATAAATTTTCTTGGGTGCCATAATAGATAACAAGGTATAGATGAGAAGAACCATGAAGAGGTAAGGTAAAATAAGAAAACAAAACGTAACGATAAAAATCTTGAAGAGGTACTGGTAGAAGATGACGCCTTGGAAGGAGAAAAGAGAAAAGTTGCGAGATTAGAGGAGACGTGTCAAGATAATACAAGGAATGAAAATCAATATTAGAAAGGATGTCAGAAGACAGAAAGGCATGATCGCCCTAGAAGGTTGTGCAAAAATAAGGTATTTCTTTAAAAGAAATAAATTCAAATTTATTTCTTTTAAAAACGGACATATGTTGACATCCAAGATTACCCCGAAAGCAGTTATTCCTTCTTAGAAAGCAGTTCTCGTGAAGGTTACTTAAGTTAAGCCTCGGCAAAATTATAGGAGCTAAATTCAAAATCGATGAGCAGGAAATTAATTACCACATGTCAAGCTATAAGGATGATGTGCTGAATTTGAAGATTAAGGAGGTTTAGCACTGGAATCAGAATGAAAATAACTGCTGCAAGAAATGTGCATAGAAATAGGGAACGGTTATTTGCTTGAAGGGCAAGCTACACGAGCATCATTGATAGGTTAGGGGGCAATTACTAAAGGATAAGGACGTCTAGAGGGAAATAAACACATGAATATTATAAAGAGTAGTGCCTAAGAAGGAATAACAAACTAAGAAACATCGACTCCCTATATATACCACAGTTTCCCCACTGAGAAGCCCCTTGAAAAAAGCACAACAATTGTCTTCATTTTATCTTTACTTTATTGTATCTTAGTTGTAGTTTTCAAGATTCCCGTTGTTGATTAGATTATGGCATGCATCTTCATTCAGTCCAGCATTGTTGATTAAATTCTAGTATTGTTCCACAAAGTTCAGCGTTGTTGATTAGATTTCAGCGTTGTGCTTATATCTAGAAATATTGCCATTGATTTGATTTAGCTTTACATCAAAAGCAAGCTGTGATGCTGATTAAATGCTGTCATAGTTTGGATCCAGAGCATAGATTGTCAAGCTCTTTGTACTTACATTATGTCATTGATTAAATTATGGTATAATTTGTACTCAAAAGTTGTTCGTTTTTGAGTCATTTGGTCATAAGTTGTTAGAGTTGTATATACAAGTTAAGAATAAAACTCCATTTTACATTTGGCATTATATGTCTAAACTTAGCACAAAATCTGAGTCTCCAATAATAAAACTAAAACGCAGCATTTGGTGAAAGGTTCTTTATTGGAATCAAAACCGGTGAAACATCATGATATGAGATTGATGTTAGAATGATTGTGGATGATGAGTCATCTCTACGATATAAATAATCTTTCAAAGCACTTTGGCATTTTTTTATGACGTAAAATCAATCCTATGTGAACACAGATAGTATATACACATGAAATATGTGGGACAATTTCTTTTGTTCTTTTTTCTTTTTTTTTTAGGCTTATCCCAATCGCCAAGTCATCCTCGAATTAATAAATCGCGCTACTAATGAAGTGTGATTAGTCAGTGGAATTGGGATTGGACACCACCATGCCCACCTAATCTCTCGCCGAGGAGCCCTTTCTTCAAGTCCAAACACGTGAGGCCAAATATTCAAAGTCATCAAATGATGACCCCATGCCTTCCCTATATAGCAGTAATCATACCATATTATTTGTATCACACAAGTTCATCTTCTATCCAGTTCACCTCGTTCTATATACTTGAAAGACGCGTCTCTCCTGGAAGCTGTCAAGTGAGATTTAAATTCTTCATATTCTTATCATCATGCTATCCTTTAACGCCATTCTCAAGGGAAGCGAGGCATTATTACCCACTCCTGCATGCAAAATGCTCTTATATTTTACTATCTACCGTTAACAATTAAATTATTCCGGCCTACGAAAATTTAATTTAAAAGGCTAAGTGGGGCAAAATAAAGATCCAACCATTCTCTATTATGTAAACGGGGGACTACATATGTACGTGTATCTCACGTTGAGCGTGAGGTGGCCAATTCCGTGAAAAGTCAGTTCAATAATTGTACCTGGCATGGGTAAGGTGGGGGCATGTTGTCTATCGCCCCGACAGCTTATGAATAGGATGACAAAATCCACGTGATATCGTGGAGGCTTAGGGCGCGTTTGGTAATCATTCTGTTCCTGAGAATAATTTTTGCTTATAATTTTTTTTTATTCTGTTTTTCGGGAATAATTTATGAGCATTTGAAAGGTCTCGTAAACTATCCAAAATTTATATTCCCGAAATAAAAAAACGTTGGGTAAAACTCTTAAAATTTTTAATCTAAACAATTTTCTTTTTAATCTTTTAATAATTTTATTAATTTTTTTCTCTTTTTTTTTCTTTTTCCCTTTTCATCTTCTCCTTTCTCCAGTCGCCACCACGGTTGGCGATAAGCCAGATGAGGGCTAGCAAGCTTGCCGAAGCACCGTCGGCCCCTAGCCATAGCGAGGCTCATTGGCTTGAGCCTCGTTGTGGCTAGGCAAGGTCAACCTTGCCTAGATCGGCGAGGCCGAGCTTGCGAGCCACCTCCAGGTTGGCCTCGCCTTGGTTGAGCGATGTCGGGCAAGGCTCAGGCCAACGAGCCTCGCCGTGGCTCGGCGTCACCGGGGGCCAATGATGCTCTGGCAAGCTAGCTGGCTATGGCCGAGGCCACGCGATCGGCCAAAGGAAGAAGAAGGAAAAAAAAAAGGAAAGAGAAGAAAAAGGAGAAAAAAATTAAGCTTGATTCTAGAAATTATTCTCGGGAACAAGAAGTAAATTTTTGTGACTTCTTGATTCTATTCCAAATCTATTCTTGAGAACAAAAAAATAAATTTTTGTTTCCGACAACAAAAAATTTATCAAACGGATTTTTATTCTTTTTTTGTTCCTGATAACAAAAGAATAGAATTAGTTATTCTCTAGAGTGTTAGCAAACAGAGCCTTAGAGTACCATAAAGCTCGTTCTGAATCTTAAAGTTGGAAACATCTCTCCTCTCTCCCAATATCCTCCCAGACATTACAATCTCTCTTCACTCATATTTTCCGCTGAGAAAGCGTCAATTCCAATATCAAAAACCCAGGAGAGGCAAAGGCAGAGAAACACAGAACAATTCTTCACAAGAAATGTTCGCTGTTTTACAGAAAAAGCTCGTTAGTGGGTATTTACTCACTCTCAAGCTTGGAGAAGTTGTGAAATCTGTACTGCCGAAGAAATCGAACTCCAGTGCATCCACAGAACTAATAGATCAGCACCACCAATAACAACAGCCTCAGGACCACCAGGTTCCCGAGTTCCAGCGAGAACCATCCAAGGGCAAAAAGGTCGCCGAAGATGAGCCGAGGCCTAACAAGCCTGAGTGGGTCGTCTCCATCAAAAAGCTTGAGCAACTTTGCCCAGAAGACGTGGGGTGCTCGCGGCCAAACCCCTCCATTTGCTGGATCCCGCACTATCTCAAGGACGGCGAGAACAATGCTTGGGTCCCCCAGATTGTCTCCCTCGGGCCATATTACCACAATGAAAAGCACCTCTGCCATATGGAGAAGCACAAGTTGCGCTGCCTTTATTGCATCCTTTTTCGCGCCAATCACGAGAGGGACCTCTATCTAGACTCGGTGAGGGAGGTCGAGGCGAAAGCTTGCGCCTGCTACGAGGGAGAGATATCCATGAGCAGCAAGGAGTTCATGGATATGATGGTTCTCGATGGTTGCTTTGTGATCAAACTGTTCCTGGGGTTCACCATAGGGTTCGAAAAACTCGGCCACCATCGCAATAACTCCATCTTCTCAATGCGGAGATTGATGCACAAGATCCAGCGGGATACGATCATGCTCGAGAATCAGATTCCGCTCTTCATACTCAACTGGCTTCTTGGCCTTTAGCTTGGTGATTTTGACCAGAAGGGGCTAGCAGCCAAGCTAGCGCTCCAGTTCTTCAATCCTCCCCAGCCGAAGTTAGCAAGAACATAATTGATATCGACCTGGTATCTGACCAGTGTGAGCTCCATTGCCTTGAAGTGTTCTGGTGGAGCCTCTTGCACTCGGGCCGAAAGCGGATGGGGAACTAGGGGCCATCACAGAGGTGGTAACAGCTCATCCATTGCGTGACCTGAAAGGGCTAGTACGAACATCTAGAGGGGGGTGAATAGGTGTTCAAAGAAATTTCTGCAAGAACGTTTGTAAAACACTTTACTTTTAAAACAGAGTCTGAAAGTCAACGAACTTGAGTAAGTTTTGAATCTCTAACAGTTAAACAAAATTACGAATAAGTAAAGGAGTTTAGGGAAGAGAGTAAAAACACAATGTTTATAGTGGCTCGGCTTAGATCAAACCTACGTCCACTCTTCAGCACTGACAACCTACTAGTTGAATTTCACTATGAATTAAAAGAGATTTTACAGTCACGCGATCTTTGCTTCACAGTGCAGAAGCTCTTCTACACTCTTCTGAAGTCTCACAAATATTTGCTCTCTCTTTTGAGTACAACTTGAGTTCAGCAAATGAAATGTCAAAGAACTAAGAAGCTTCAGATTTTAAAATTTTTCTCTCATGAACACTTTCGATTTTTCTCTCATGAACACTTTCGAACAACTGGAGAGTTCCCCTTAAATACTCTTTCATGCCTTCTCGACTGTTGGCACTTTCCAAATGAGTTCTTCCAACCTACCCGTTAGACAAAATCAATCAAGGAGATATCGAGTCGTTTTAAGAATGTGTTAAAAGCCCGTCAATCCTATTCGCCCATACAATAAGGATCTTGGTTTCCATAAGTAGAACCTTCCAAGTTTGTTTGCCTTCCAAAAGATTTGATTATCGAAATTGATTCCAATGAGGATAATAAATCATATAAGTGCTATATCCAGCCATAAGGTCATCAATAAACCATACAAATCAAATCCTTGAAGATAATCTTTCATCTGAATAAATCTTCATTCTTTAATATCGTTCAGTTTGGAATCTATCAGCGTAAGTAGACTTTGATGCTAAAGTTTGTCGGTCTTCAGACTTTGACCTTAAAGTCTTGGAGTCTTCAGATTATACTGTGGAAATGTTTTGTCAACTTCAAAACAGTAAAGGAGTTTTCTCCAACATGACCGAGCTGTGGGAAGCCGGGATTGAGTTCAAAAAGAGGAAGACGGACAAGTTCTGGGACATCCAGTTCAAGAACGGGGTCCTCCATATCCCCCAGCTTGTTATCCACAAGGGACGAGGTCACTCTTTCTCAACTTGATAGCCTTCGAGCAGTGTCACTTCGATTGCAGCAACCACATCACCTCGTACGTAATCTTCATGGACAACTTGATCGACTCCACCGAGGACATTGGGAACCTCCACTCCTATGTGATCATTGAGCAGTGGCTTGGGAGTAACATCGAGGTCACCAACCTCTTTAACCGGCTTTGCCAGGAGGTGGCCTTCGACATCAAAGACAGTTATCTTTGTAGACTGTCTGAGGAGGTGAACAAATACTATAGCAACAGGTGGAATGGCTGGATAGCCAGTCTCAAGCACAAGTACTTCAGTAATCCCTGGTCAATCATTTCGGTTATTGCTGCTTTCATTTTGTTCGCGCTTACTTTCACTCAGACCTTCTATGGAGTCTATGGCTACTATAGGCAGGGTTCT
Organism: Eucalyptus globulus; assembly: GCA_014182545.1. Lineage (NCBI taxonomy): Eukaryota > Viridiplantae > Streptophyta > Magnoliopsida > Myrtales > Myrtaceae > Eucalyptus > Eucalyptus globulus. The sequence goes on along the minus strand of CM024721.1, from coordinate 13,014,099 downwards.
TAATTTCTCCTACAATAGAAAATATCTTATGAACATTATAGGAATAATAAAATTCTGGTGAAAATTTAGGAATTAAAATATTGGCTAATTGACTATTAGTAGCCGATTTGCGGATTAATGCTTGAGATGTAATGATCTCGCCTCCTAGTAAAAGAGAAAATGTGCTTATGGTCAACTTGGACTCCATGAACTATATTTGTCACGCAATTTTGAGTTTAATATGTTAATATATTTCCTGAAAACCATCTTATGGTCTTTTTATGTCAAATATAACTTTCCACTTATGAATCTTTCAGCCTTTTACTGCTATAAATGTTCAAATTACATGACGAATCTAACGTCTTCCGATGAAACTGAGCTATAGTTCTAAAGTATTCTTTTAAAAAGTGCTGAAAATGGTTGTGAAATAAGAAAAAAGACAACTCATTTATAAAATAAATAAATAAAAGAAAAAAGAGAGAGAGCAAAATTTGCCTTTCTGCTAGGCCCAAAGAAGCTTCATGCTAACTCTTTTTTGGCGGTAACCCGTGCGAATTCCGACTTGTCGGATTTCTTCTCTGAACGCGCCATTATTAGACAGAACAAATGGCAATGATCAATGTTAATAGACTCTGCGTGAATTCCACGCTTGTTACCATGAGATCGAGGACTGTCTTTTACTTCATCCATCCCTAATCCGGACAAATATTTCCCTCTCTTCTTATCGAAAAAAGCATTTTCCCGCATCAAGTACATTTTATTTGGCGTGCCTTATGTTTCTACATGTGCTCCACCTTAGGGGTGAGCAGTTCCAGGTTCCGGTTCGGTTCCGTCTGGAACCTGGAACCTACCCATGGGCCGAGAACTGGAACCTACCCTGCTGTCACGGGTTCCGTGGTCGGTTCCGGGTTCCAACAGTTCCTTTTTTTTTTTTTTTTTTTTGTTTTTTTCATATTTGAACTATAACATATGCGCACGTTACCCAAAAAAACTATAACGTATGCGCACGTTACCAAAAAAAAAAAACTATAACGTACGTGCACGTTACCAAAAAAAATATAACGTATGCGCACATTACCAAAAAAAACTATAACGTGCACGCACGTTACTAAAAAAAAAAATAACATATGCGCACGTTACAAAAAAAAAACTATAATGTACGTGTCTACTACACGGTAACTTCCCATTGACATGTTATCTTGATACATTAACTTCGTACTGCACAACAATAATAGAATATAATTAGAAATTTCAAAACAAATAGCAAACTAGAAAGTAGAAATAAAACACCACTAGAACAAGAATGTCTAGAGGTACAAGTTTTGAAAACAATTTCGATTAAACCCTTAAATGAACTCAGAAAATTCTCAAATTTGGACATGTTGTATTTAAGACCTAGAGGTACAAGTTTCATGAAGAAATTGTAGTCCAATTCGTTCTGGATTAAAAGATAAAATCGATTTACTTTTCATATTCTCTACTTGCACAGTTTTTGAAACATTTTTGGTTAAATAGGCAAATGAAATACAAAAATTACGAAATTTAAATATGTTGTAGCGAAGACATGAAGATAGATATTTTATGCAGAACACATTTCCAAAAGAACCTCATACAAAATGATATAGTCCACGCATTGCAACTTACAAGATCCGAACACATCAGATTGCACAGTTTTAGAAACATTTCCGAGTAAATACCCAAATGACCTTCAAAAATTATGAAATTCGACTATGTGATAGCCAAGACCATAAGGTATATACTTCATGAAAACATCGAAGTCAAATTCGTCCTAGATAATTAAATATGGACGGTTAAAATCCCTGTTTGTAGTACCGTAATTCCAGATCTAACCATCTCCAAAGGACCACGATTTCACCTACCTATTCTTGTTTTTTTCTCTAAATTTTTGATATGTTGTACCTCAGGATGTCCTTTACAACTTTTGTTAAGAAACCGAAGTGAAATTTCGACAAAAAGGTTGCCTTACAGTCCATGCATTCATCAAGGGTCGGTCCCAAAATCTCCAGATCCAGTCTTTCCAAAGAATAACGATTTCACCCACTTATACTTGTTTGTTTTGTCTCAAATTTGAGTATGTTATACTCCAAGAAGTCATTTACAACTTTCATTTAGAGGCCGAAGCCAAAATTCAACTAGAATATCACATACAAGTCACTAGAACATCCAAGGTCGAGCTTTTTCTGCCCTAAGTAACCGGTTCCGAAACAGGTTCCGGTTCCCGGGTAACCCGGGAACCGCGCTCAGCCCTACTCCACCTCTGTACTTCAAGCCGTTAAGCTATTCTCACCATTTCTCTAAGATTTGTTATTAATTTGTCACTTCTAAAAAAACAGTACAATTAGTTTGAGTTCCAAGCTTACCTATCTAAAATGAATTTCAAAGGAGCACTTCTTAGTAAGTGAGCAAAGATCATAGTCATGATAAGAAAATGATCTTGTGAGTGGATGAGTCATTTATATATATATATATATAAGACCTAGATGCCCTGCACGAAGTAGATCCAAAGGAGGTATGCATCCGCCACCACATTGCTAGATTCGCAACCCATCGTTGTGACACATGCGGCACCGACTTGTCTAGCAAGTGTTGGATAGCCGCAAGGCAGCGAATGCGCACCACGACATGGCGGAGAAGGTGGTGGGCATTGGTTGAGATTGGAATGATCATTTGATGGGCTCATGGCCCTAAAAGTTGGGGCCTAATTTTCGGCCCTGGCTTGCCCTCAGGAATTGTTCTATGTACAAAATACTCGAGTACCTTCGTTAACTCCATCCATTTATATTAATGAAAAATGCTGACATGACTTATTTTAATCATTTATGGCTCCTATGCGACAATTAGGTGAAGTAAAATTGTTCACATCTGCAAAATCACATCATTTTTTACTAATCCAAAAACGAAGATGTCCCATCTGTCCTTCACGTCTCTGTAGCTACGTTCTCCTTCTTCCCAAATCGATGTCTCCTTTGCCTCCTCAAGTCCCAAATCAAATCGACGAAAATCATGATATGGGTTCCCTCGCGAGTTGGAGTTCGATCCCCATCGTGATTTGAAGTTCAGAGTTAAGAGTTCAACACCCATCACGGTTAGAGTCTCTTCGTCAAACACGAGTTCCTACGAAGACTCGTACCAGGGGAGCCTTAGCAACGGATTGAGCGACGTAGACAATAGAGACAGCCACTATCTCTAAGCCTCTTTCCTCCTTGCAAGTGTCCTTATCGTGTCTGTGTTGGTATTTGCATTCTCAATGTCGATTTGACCGTAGCTTGTAGATTTGGAAAATTATTGAGAGGTTTTGTCCAAACACACCGGAATTTAAAACAGGGAATTTATGTGCCAAGGGAAAAAAGCATGGAAGAATTTTTCCATCCTTCAATTCTTAATGTTTCTCATTGATCGACTGGTTTGATGGGTAAGTTGCAATGTAATTGGGAAAAAAAAAAAGGCGAAATATATTACATTTGCGTGACTTTTTTCCCCAATTCAACATGTCAAGTTATTCTTTAAAGCATTCAAGATAAATGTGATATTATTGCAGATTTCTTGATATATGTTTTGTCGAAGCCTACATGATTTTGCCATCACAATTTTTTTTCTTGATTATTTTAGTTGCTTGTCTTTGGAATGAATTTATCAACTCTTAGAGGGTCATTTGCTCTTAAGCTCATCCGTCAACACAAGCCCATAGAAAACATTGGAGAAAACATTGGAGAAAACATTGGAATTTTAGTGTAGTTCTTAGGTTTGCTGGTATATTTACCCTACTCATTTCCTTTTACAGCTAAATTCATTAGTAGTTTTTAGTTAAAATTTGATAATTGAAAGTGATATTTGTTTTTGTTCCCTTGTAGCTCTAATGGCCAACAACAAAGTTTATGTCACTATTTTCTTCGGAGGTAAATTTCAAGTTGAACTATCCTTATAATACATAAGTGGAATTGATATTGTTGAAATAGATTTAAGTAAGGGCTCACTTTCCAATTTAATTGAAGTTATTGAGGTTTTGGATGGGCATAAAATAGAGCAGCTCTTATATAGAATTCCTTGAGGGTAGGTTGTTGTAAAGCCAAAACGACAATTGTCGACACCTAATTTTTTTTTCTCAAACATATATTAATGAAAATCTAAAAAAAAAATGAAAAAAAGAAAAGAAGAAGAAAAAAATTTCAAAAAATTGTTTAAAAAAAACGCGTAAGAGAGAACGACTCCGGCCGAATCCAACCTTGGCCCGACCCGCCCTCTCCTTCCTTCCCCGTGTGGGCTTGGGCCCGACCTGTCCTTTTCTTTCTTTTTTTTTTTTTTTTTTCCAAGCGAGCTCCAAGCCCGACCTTTCTCTCCTTCCTCTCTTCTTCCCACCTTCACGCTTGTTTTGTTTTGGCAGAAAAGAAAGGTACAAACCAGAAGGGCAGAGCATCGCGAGCAAGATGAGCGTGATCTGCGGGTTGGGGCTTGGCCGACCAGCAAGCTGGCGATGGCAGAAGCCATGCGAGCTAGTCGGTGGCCTTCAAAAGAGGGGAAGAGGAGCGAGATTAGGGGGAGCTCTTCGGTGAGAGTCCAGGAGAGAGAGGAGCCGAGACAGTGAAAGCTGAGACTGAATGAAGAGCGAGAGGGAGCCTCGACTGACCACTTGGCCACACGTGAGCTCCGTCCAATGACCCCTCTTGGTAGAAGTCCTCAAGCCCAAACTAGTAAGCTTCCGTTTTTCCCTTTGTTTGTTGCCCCTCTTGGGTACGCCGGGCTGGGGTTCGGTGGCCAGTCGGCTCACACGAACTCTGGCCCCCATAGGTCTTTAGCTAAGTTGTTGGGCGTTGTTGGATGTTTGCTGAGAATCTCGGCCCCGTTTCGAGTCCCGGTCGAGTTGGAAACCCTTCGCTCATGTCGCACGCCACCCGCTAGATAAAATGCTTCACCGACATCTAGTTTTACTTTTGCCCCTTTTGGCCAAAACCGAATGTCCACGGGTTTATTTGTTCTGTTAAGATGTTTTTGTGATTAGCATTCCCCAGGCGTTGGTCATTCGGTCGTTTCGCTGCCACCCCCTCCGTCATCGTTTACGTTGTTTTGTGTTTCATGCTTTGTGGCCGACAATGGCCGTTCGATGACAAGAGGAAATCGACACGAATTCGGCCGACGAGTGGTGGTCGGGGTGTACGACCGGTGAAGGGTAGTAGCTTGGCGACGGCTTGAGATTTGGACGAGGTTTCTCTAGAAACGTAGGATCTTCGGTGAGGGCAGGAGCTTGTTGAGGAAGATCGCCCGAGGAAGATCGCCCAAGGAAGGAGACGACTTGCAAAGGGGAAATAAATTTTTAAAAAAAAAAAGGGAAAAAAAAGCTAGAAAATAAAAAATATAAATAAATAAAAAGAAGAAGAGGAAAACCCAAAAAAATGAAGAAAGGACAGTAGATGGGATGTTCGGTGAAGAATGTGTGAAGAAGGAGTGCAGGCGAAAAGGACAAAGAGAGGAAAAGACAAAGGAGAAAAGGAAAGAAAAACAGAAAAATTATTAAAGAACAAAAATTTTCAAAAATTTTCTTTCTTTCCTTAAACCGACAGGGTCGGACCTGGGCTCGGATCGGATCAGCGGGTCGGATCGGTCCTACCCATTCCAAACCCTTTTTCCGAATAAATAATATTAAATATTAAATATATATTAAAAATGTCAAAAAATCAAAAAATGAAAAAAAAAATGAAAAAAATTTCGAAAATAATAAAAATTCAAAATACTTTCGAAAATTCAACAACGTTCAAAGAACATTAAAAAAATTAAAAAAAAATTTAGAAAATATTGAAAATTCGAGTTTTTAAAAATAATTAATTAATTAAAAAGAGAAAAAAATAGAAAATTAAGGAAAATTAAAAATTCTCAGAAAATTCCAAAATTCAGAAAAGTCTAAAAATTTCAGTAGTAACTAGAAAGACACCAAAAAAAAAAAAATCAACAAAAAGGTTTTGGAAAATTCAAAAAATTCAATTTTTCCAAAAAAATCCAAAAAGAACTTTAAAAAATAAAATAAAATAATCTTCAAAAGATTAAAATTAATTTCTTAATTTTTTTCTCTTAAAAAATGGAAGTATTTCAATTAGGAATCCTACTCAAGAGGTTTTAGTTGTCCTTAAAAACAAATACCCTTGATTATGCAATTTTGGTATGTTGATGTTGGCTTCCCTTTAATCTAATTAGGATTAGTATTTTTTTTTTTTTGTGACCCAGAGGAACCCCGCACAGCCGACACCGAGTAAACCCCGGGAGGCACGTAGGAAACCACTACCCACGCACCCGGGTAAGTCACCAAGTGTCTCCCGCCTCGCCCTCCCGCAACTTGCGTCGCAGGGCTTCGAACTCCGACCTCCAGCATGGAGGTCCTAGAGCCTACCAGCGGAGCCACCCTCGCGGGTGGTTAATTAGGATTAGTATTTATCTTTTCTTTAATGTTAAATTTTTGCTCTCCCATGCAATCTATTTAATCGCTTTCCTTGGCTACTAATTGTTAATTTAATGATTGTGCACCCACATGAGTACCTCACATATTAGTGGATAAGTATAAAATCAATCTAAGTTGCTTGACAAAAACATCTTTTTTTTTCAATGAACAAGATTAGGCATCGAAATGACACTAATTGGTTAACTAGTATAATCAAATCCCAGAACCTAGATTCTTTAGTTGTGTAAGAAGTGGGGTATACGCTCATACCTCACTTTAGTGGTGACTCATTATTATAAAATTCTTATGAACACCCCAACGTCGCGCGAGGTGTGGATTTGGGAGAACTCATGCCTAATCATGGGCCGTGAACCTGTCTTTAGGCAATACCTTTAAACACATTCCCTCTCTTGAGGGGTAGGTTGCGACAGCTTTGCGACTCCATTGGGAACTTGGTTTAAATCTTAGAGAACTTAGGCCTAAATCTATCTTGTTCAAAAGTGATTTGTGTTTGGCAGTGTGGATATCAGGTACGTCCCTAATGTGAGTGTTAAATGTTTTTGCAGTTGCGACTTATAAGGGGAGGAGTGATTGTTAACCCCTTATCTTGCAGGTGTGGAGTTGGGAATGAATGTTTATGTTTTAAACTTTTGAAGTGGTGTTTGTTTATAAACCGTCGTGCATGTATTCTTTGCATCGCACTACACTTTAGCACACACAATCTGCCGCCGGACTTAGGCTGCATAAGATTTCTTAAGATGGTGTTGAGGTGGATACCACTCCGACTACAATCATGTAGTATGAGTCGCCCATCTCGATCCCGAAATTTCCTTCTTAATGTCAAGAGTTATCACCCTGGTCGACAATCAGATAACACGGGTCAACTCTTTGATGAAGCTAGAGTCATGGGAAACATGACCTGGCCGCGATCATGACGGTTCGGTCTAGTGATCCTATGGCTCTATTTTGATCCGTATAGAGTAGAAATCGAATCACATCTCAGGTGTATGTCTATGTAATTAAATAAAATAGAGAGAGAAAAGTCGTCACCCATTGTAAGTATCATTTTCCTTTTTATTTGCTCATTTGGTATTGAACTTCCATTTTAAAATCCATGGAGACCAATCGAATGCCTTCTGTGATGTGGGCTTATAATTGAAAAATTGGCAATCACTCTTGATAAGTGAACATTGAATGCAAGTTTTAAACTCCTTTGATTTTGCCCCATTAAACGCATGGTTTGTTTAAATTTTCAGTTACGGGCTCAAACTCATATCTTGTCCAAAAACCTTTCAAGTCGCGATTATATATTGGGGAACAAAAATTGAAATTGCATTTTTAATCAAATTCTTTCCTTCTCACATTTTGGGACTGAAATTTAAATCACATTTTGTGTATAGATTTCTCAAAACAAAAGTCACTTCATTTTTGTAGGAGTAAAATCGCAAATCAATCTTTCAAAAATCAATACCACTCTTGCATATGAAACTTTTGGAATAGAATGAACATTTGATTGATAGCCGTAGATCGATCTTTTAATGATGCCCCTTCTCTTACGACAAATCTTGGTGAAATACCAAAATCCCATAATAGGGACTATGGGGCATGTACCATCATCTCGATTTTGCTGTAACAGACAGCCTCATTGAAAGATCAATTTTTCATTCACACACTAACATTGTCTTCTTTTCCCAGGTCATACATGATGACACTTCTTGAACTTCGCTCGCTTGATCATGCCAAGAAGTCGGCTTTAGAATTAGGACGAGAATTGATTTATACGCTCATATATGCAAGCGTGTTTTGTATGATATCATTGTCTTTATTTTTGGCAGTAATCATATTCTCAGTTTTGAGTTTTGCATGCAAACCCAATCGGCACTTTTGTAAATCATGCAACTCACATTTTTGAGTAATTAAATTCGATTTCATAAAAAATATCATTATGTAAAAAGCACTTGAAGTATTTCAAATGGACCATTGGAGCTGAGTTTTTATACCTTAGCTTCAAAATGTTTTGAAAAAAAGAGTTTCAAGAAGAACTTGCGTAAAATTTCATCTCTTCACTTAGTCACTTTCTCGAGTTGGTCCATAAATGATACTTTGAGATAGTAAGGTTGTAATCGTTCCGGTAGGGACTTTTAGTATAACAACTAATTCGTTCATCCATTTTTGTTAAATAGGTAAAATAAAGGGATCATCTAAGATTGTCAATCACATCTTCTAAAGGACAAAAGTTAGGTCTTTGAAACTCAAGCATCGGATGATGCGCCAGGAAGGAGGGTCCTCTGAACTGCAGAGCTCATCCAACAAGACAAAGAAAAATGATCAACTAGTTGAAGCAACAAAAGAAAGGTCCAAAAATATCAAGACCATTGTGAAAAAGAAAAATGGCATATGGAGAAGAGAATATGAGAATCTTAATTCCCAATCTGCATTAAAGATTATGCGTGATCAAATCATAATGGCAAAAGCATACGAACAACTTCAGAGAAGGTTATTGAGTCACTAGAGAAGCACAACTAGGTGCTGAGCTTCATTCCAGGAAAAAGCAATGGGCCACGTCCTCTCTTTGGCAAAGGACCGACATACAGTTGCAAGGAAACTAGGAGGGATGCTTCGGTTAACTGAAGAAATCGTGAATGCTAAAAGAGAGAGAGAGAGAGAGAGAGAGAGAGAGAGAGAGAGAGAGAGAGAGAGGTATGAAGAATGACGGCGAGGAGGTTGTGGTGAAGGCACATATATTGTCTCCTGAGTTGTTATAAGGGTTCCAGAAGATGTTAGCTGTTTGCTTACCGAGGGCTTCCATTTCATCGACTCAGTGGAAACCTATCTTTCATATGCTTTACTGCGGTGTTCAGCTCGATTACCTGCTTTACCTTTCTAGTCTCCTCATTGTATCTCTACCATTGCATTCTTCGATTACCAAACTAAAAGCCCATTCCTGATGAGAACTCAAAGTGCCCCAAGCATGCGTCGAAGCTTTGTTGGCACCAATCTTCCATAGAGGTGAAACAAAGCTGAATTTTGTTCTAGGAAGTTTCTTTATTTAGAGGTCGGGCATTGCTATCACCAGATTTTTACGAGCTTTATCAAGAGTCGCATCATATGTTACTAAAAGGCTAGCACTAGGGCTCTTGCACATTTTGGCAATTAAAGCATTTGAACATTTGGCTGCAAGAACTTTATGCAATCAACTTTGGAGATTCATGTTGCAAAATGCTACTTTGTTATATGCTTTATTGAAAGGAAATGAGCCAAATGCTTCAAGTGCCAAAATAGCTCATTGATCTCGTTCACTTTGCATGATGAGACAAATGAAATGAGTTGCCAAGCATCCAAAAAGGTGAATTTGAAAGAAGAGTAACCTGTATCAATTCCAATTATCCATTTCTGATATCATTTCTGACATGACTTTCTTTTCCATTGTCAAGGAGACATCAAGAGTACAAAGTATTGTAACATTCCAATAAATGTGATGGAGCATTGCTAAGTCATGTTCATTTTAAACAATGAAAGATTCAAATGAAATGGAGGGGCAATATTATCCCTTCCTCTACAAGAGATACATTGGGATTTTGATTGCCCGACTTTGAAAAATGATGTATTTCGTTCCTAAACTCGATTTTCTTTAGCATAAAGAAATGACATATCCTTTTTTCTTTTTCTTTTTGGTATAGGACATACTTGAACAAAACAAAGGTTTATCAAATAAAGAGTGGGGGTGCAACGTTTGACTTAGAAAAAATCTCTCATTCCCCCACCAATGAAGTGTGCCGAGACAACATTGTCAAATTCATCAACAAATGATGTATCGTTCTTCAATTGAACCTAATTAAGTATGGAAATAACTCGTTTCATCTCCTCTTCTCACAAGGTGATAAATGGGGGAAAAAGTTGCACCTTGACCGTAGAAGCAACGCCTTCCACCAAGGAATCATGTTAAGACCTAATTGTCCATTTTGGTGTAAAGGGATGTGTATAGTTCCTAAATGATTCCCAATCGAGCGAGGAAATCACATGTCCAATCTTTTCTTTGCAGGCAATAAGTGGGCAAAGCATCTAAAGAATAATATCCCCAAATGTGGAAACAATGAGCAATCCCTTTCCTTTCAAAGCAAGATCTTGAAAAACACATCTAATGATCCATATTTAAATTTTTTAAGCTCCTTGTCAGTTAAACGTCTCTTCGAAAAGAGCATTTGAAAAAGCGGAATTGAACTTTGTAAATTGTTGGTAAATTATTGTATACATAAAATAAGTGCTTTTTATGGATAAAATGAGGGCCACAAAGCCATTTTTCAATCAATCTTAGCCACTTCAGGCAAAGTTCATACCTAAAGAATGAAAACACGTGAAGGGTAAATTGTGTCGATTCCAATTGCTCATTTTGATAGCGTCTTTGACATGATTCTCTTTTCCTTTGATAGGAAAACATCAAACACTCAAAGACAAATGCAAGTGAAGGGTAATGTTGAGTTACCAAATATCCACGAGGGTGAATCCAAGAAATGTTAGCACCCAAAGGATAAAAGCGAATGAAGGGCAATAATGTATCGCTTCCAACATTTCAATCTCTAAAGATTTTTGCACTAACATATTCTTTCACATTCTTTACAGGGTTACCGAGTCGCCATGCCGCAGGTAAGTACCCTTATTCTCAAAATTAAATGAAAAAAAATGAATAATTGAGAAAAGAAAACAACTTTCTACAAACTTTTTGAATATCTTTTTTTATCTCAAAATTGTTTTCTTGTTCTGTGGGTTATTCATTTTGAATCAAAATTCCCTATTGAGATTAATCTACTCAAATGATCTCAGCAGAGTAAAACTGAGATGTTAATCATGCCAAGTAAAGAATACTTAGAATGAAGAAAGACAAGCCATTTCTAAACACGTCCTATGAACACTTTAAGAGTTGAGTGGAAAGAGAAAACCTGAGTCGTTAAAAGACGAGAGATTCATTCACAATTGGTACATGACTAAAATGAAAAAAAGGCATTTATTTCTTTATCCTATACACCACAAGTGACCATAGTTAGCCCATTTGAGCCTTTTAATGTGGAGAATTTTTTACAAAATACCCCTATCAAGAATCACCCCATAAAGGGGCAATTATGGAGGTTTGGGTCGACATTATTTGGAGAGGAAAGATGCGAAGGCTTCCTTACTCTCACTTGCATAAATCTTTTTGTGGTAACTACAGGTGAATTCTTATGGAAACTCGAAGCATCCCAAGGTGAAGAAAATCATTCCTTTCTCTACCCAAACAACGATACCCTTTGCTTAAACCAAGTTGAGCCCAATCATTCATTTTTAAAACTCGAGTGGTGATTATCTCCCCATATTGAGGCAAGGCATGTGATTTTCCAAGGCAAGTGATGTTTACGTGGAAATGTGGAAAGCATCTCGAAATTCCTAAGAACTCAAAAAGTTCAAAAGAGCAAAAGTCAAATGAAAATTAGGGGGCATGAAAAAGCAATATGCCTGGTAAAAGCAAGGCTAATGCCCATCACCCGAAAAAATGGTAGAAGGAAAAACAATTGCATCAAGAGGAATGTCTCCGTGAAAGAAAAAATGACAAAAAACAAAATGCTTGTACCAAAAGGAAATCACTACAAATGCAAAAGTCATGAGAGAAAATAGCAAAGCTCTTATCTTGAGATGATTAGTCAAGGGACTTTCGAGACAAATTCGAGTGCTTTCAAAAATCAGATGATATGGCAATGATGTTGTTGTAATCACCAACTCTCAAATCCCTCTTTGAAAAAGTGCTGAGCCTTTTGAACCTCTCACCAAACCAACATCACAGCCCATTCCCAAAGTCTCTTTAGATTGGGATGATTCAAGTGGAAATTAGGACTTCTCCAAAGAAGCTACTGCTTGAAGAAGTGAGAGTAGGGTTATCTTATCTCATCTTAAGGTTTCTTGACTTGTAAACATAGCAAAGATGCCGATTGATGATTACTTCATTTCATAGCCAATGATGCTTATCCATTGCTAAAACCGTGACCAAGCCTGCATTATGATCCTTCTAAAAGACCTTTTAGATTGGTCAATGTGAACTTATTGCGAATGATTCTCAAATCCTTCAACGCTAGAAGTGCAAGGTGTATAGAGTGATCAGATTACTTCCCACATGAATGGATGGGATCATATAGCATTTTCTTGAGAGTATGTAAGAAGCCCTTTCTGACTAAGAGCTCTTGCTTGGCATGCTTAATAAGACTTTTTCATGAGTAAAGATCATTTCAACAAAGATTTTCCTCTTTGGGGAATTAGATGATTAATGATATCTTCCAAGTCTCGATGGCAACTTTGAGATATTAAATGATACAAAATGTTTACCAAATGCCTGAAATCGGCTTGATTTACTCAAGTAGTCAATACTTTCTCACTGCTAGCACTTCATTGATATTGTCTCTCATGACATTTATTAAACGAAATTGATCTTGGATGGTACGCCATAGCTACCAGGGTACTTGTTATGATGTATTATGTTAGATGTGATGTGCCTATATTGGGATATTCTTGATTGGAATGCCCGTGGTGTCTCTTTTGGCTGGGGCATCATCGCAACTCAGAGCATTATCTTCGCACGAAACCTTGGCGTGGGTCATAGCGCTCTTTTTGACCGATGCATTGCAGCAGACTGGATTGTTCCCAATTGCTCAACTAGCTTTAGTAACATGCCAAGCCAGGTGAAACCACACTTTCTAAAGGGTTATTGGTCATCCTTAAACCATGATTTTTCAAAGGTTCGTGGGTCTATCCTTAAACCACGGGGTTTGTGGGTCTATTCTTAAACCACACGGTTGGTAGGTCTATCCTTAAACCACACGATTGATGGGTCTACCCTTAAACCACGGGATTCGTGGGTCTATCCTTAAACCACACGGTTGGTGGGTCTACCCTTAAACCACGGGGTTCGTGGGTCTATCCTTAAACCACGGGGTTCGTGGGTCTATCCTTAAACCACACAGTTGGTGGGTCTATCTTTAAATCACACAGTTCGTAGGTGTATCCTTAAACCACGGGGTTCGTGGGTCTATCCTTAAACCACGTGGTTGGTGGGTCTATCCTTAAACCATGAGGTTCGTGAGTCTATCCTTAAACCACGCTTTAAAAATGTTCATAAGTCTATCTTTAAACTGCGATTTTCAAAAGGTTCATGAGTTTTCCTTAAATCATGTATTTCCAACCCGATCAAAACTCGTTGTTACATGGTGATACCTCATTTCTTTCTTCTTCTTATGACACCGTGTATTTCTGTAACCTGGGGTCATCCTTTCTTCTTATGACACGGTGTACTTCTATAGCCTGGGGTCTTTCTCTCTTCCTATGACACGGCATGCTTCTTGTTAGAGAAAACTTCCTTACTTGTTTTGAAGCTGACAAAATGTTTCCATTAGTCTAGTCTGAAGACTTGCAGACTCTTTTGTCAAGGTCTGAAGACCGCCAGACCGCCAGACTCAAGATTTAAAGTCTGCCCTCATTGACAGTTTCTAGACCGACGAAGAAGACTTATCCAGAATAGAGTATTTCTTTAAGGATTTGATTCAAGCGGCTAAAGAAGTTTTCATGGCTGGAGATAGCATCTCAAGATCTATTATTCATTTTGAAATTAATTCGAGTAATTTGGATCCATTGATTGGTGAAGTATACTTGGAAGGTTCTACTTATGGAAACCTAGATCCCGATTGTATGGGCAAGCAGGATTGGTGGGCTATCATCACATTCCTTAAGTAACTCGAGATCTTCCTAATTGATTCTATCCAACGGGTAGATTGGAAGAACTCCTTTGGAAAGTGTCAACGGTTATGAAGGCATGGAGGAGTATATAAGGAAGATGCTCTAGTTATTCGAGAGTGTGCGCGATAGATAAATTCCAAAATCTGAAGCTCCTTATTCTTTGCTGTTTCAATTGTTGAGCGAAAATTTGTACTCAAAAGAGAGTTTAGACATTTGTGAAACCTTGAGGAATTGAAGCAGAGTCTCTACATTGTGGAATCAAGGACGTGATACTGTAACAACTCTTTTGATTCATAGTGAAATCCAGCCGGTGGGCTGTCAGTGCGGGAGAGTGGACGTAGACTTGGATTAAGCCGAACCACTATAAACCTTGTGTTCTTATTCTTTTCCCTGAACTCTATTATTTTTCTCGTAATTCTATTTAATTATTAGAGTCTGATTTCCTCTGTAAAGTCTATTGTCAACCAGACTCAGGTTATAAGTAAAGTTTTATACTATATTTTGCAAAAGTTGTTTTCGCACCCATTCACCCCCTTCTAGGTGCTCGTACTAGCGCTATCAATTGGTATTGGAGCTTGTGTACTCATTTAAATTGAAGTGTTTTTACTTCAGAGTTAAAGATCCATGGCTAGTATGTTGGCTCCAGGTTTGGTTGAAGGGCAAAGCAACACCAGACCGCCTTATTTTGATGGAAAGGAATACAGTATATGGAAAAACAAGATGAAGGCATTCCTAAGATCAAAAGATCTTCTGGAATGGGATGTGGTAGATAAAGGAATTATTCCTAAAGCTACAGTAGTCTTAGAAAGGGGAAAAGAAGTTGCAGATGCTAGCGAGATGACTCAAGAAGAGATAAGCTCTTGATACAAAAGCAATTTACTCCTTATATTGTGCATTATCTCCTACTGAATATAACATAATATCTTCTTGTGAAACAACTAAAGCTGCACATCACCTATGAAGGAACCGATCGAGTGAAAGAAACCAGAATTAATATTCTGCTCGGTCAATATGAAGCCTTCAAGATGAAGCCAGGAGAATCTATCACTAACATGTTTAGTTGTTTTACAGAAATTGTAAATGGTCTTGAGTATCAAGGTCAACCTATCTCAAGACCCATGAAGGTTAACAAACTGCTGTGTAGACTTTCCAAAGATTGGAATCACGTAAAGACCTCAATAAGAGAGACACAAAGGATCATGCCACTCTCCGTTGACGAATTGGTTGGCACTCTTTAGTCTTATGAAGTGGAGCAAATCAATGAAAATGAAGATCCTAAAGGTAAAAAATCTATTGCTTTAAAATCTAATGATGACTCTGATGTTACAGATTGTGAAGACGATATGGACGATAAAGAGCTTGCTCTCATGATAAGAAGGTTCAGAAAACTGAACAAAAAGGGAAGAAAATTCAATTGGAAGAAACAAAGCTCTTAAAAGTTTCAAAATAAATCAGCTGAGGACAATGAATCCAATAAAGATGTGATTTGTTTTGAATGCAAGAAAAAGGGACACATCAGACCAACTGTCCCTTGCTGAAGAAAAAGAAAGGAAAAGCTGAGAAATACAAAAAGGCACTCAGAGTAGAAACTTGGAGTGATACCGAATGCAAAGAGAGTGATGATGATTATGATAATATTTGTTTAATGGCAAAATCAGAATCAGATTCAGACTCTGAGTCAGATACAAACTCAGACTCAGACAGTGAAATCGAGGTAAGTAATTTAAAAATTCCTACTAAAGTCTCTAAATATATTGATGAACTGTGTCTTAGTCTCAAAATCTCTCTCAAGAGGATTTCCAAGCTAAAAGGGGAAAATTCTACACTGAAGCAACATGAGATTGTTTGAAAAGAAAAGTTCGAAAATTTCGATAAAAGTTTTATTACTTTGAAAGAAAATGCAGACTCTCTTTCAAAAGAAAATACGCTTTTGAAAATGATATTTCAAGTATTTCAAAAAGGTTTTCTATAGGATATGAGAAATTGGAAAAGATTCTTTCAGCACAAAGACCTTGCTTTAACAAATCAGGCTTGAGAATGACTTCTGAAACTATTCATCTAATTAATTTTCCAAAAGTAAAGGAAAGAATCAAACAAAGACCTACAAAAGCCTTTTATAGAAATCATTTTCAAAAAGTCTTTGTAAAACCTGTTGGCCATAGTGCTCTTCAATGTTCTAAGTGCAACAGCTCAGAACACTTTGAGAAAGAATGTCTCATGGTTTGAAAACCTGTTAAGAATGATTGGGCAAAGACCGTATATTGCATTAACTCCATTGGACTCAAGAAAGTGTGGGTACCAAAGAAAGCTTGAGTTTCTTTTTTTAATGCAGGTCACTATCAAGAAAAATGTCAAATGGTACTTGGATAGTGAATGCTCAAGACATATGACATGAGATTCAAGTTGTTTCATAAAGCTTATGCAAGTTAATGGTGGAAAATTTTCTTTTGGTGGAAATAGCAAATGAAGAATTGTCGGATGCGGAATAGTAAAGATTAGAAGTCTCACAATCAACAACGTCTCTTTAGTAGAAGGACTCAATTACAACTTGCTGAGTATCAGCCAACTGTGTGACATAGGTTTCAAAATCAATTTTCAAGAAGGAATATGTTTGAGAACTAGTAAAGACTTCTCTCAGACTTTCACGGGGCGAAGACATGGGAACATCTATCTTTTGCATATCAAACCAGAAAAATCTCAATGTCTAATTTCAATTCAAGAGGAAGCTAATCTCTGGTATCAAAAACTTGGCCATATCAACATGAAGCATTTGTGGAAAGAAATATTGCTTAGTAATAGTGGATGATTATTCACGATTTACTTGGGTATACTTTATGGCAAAAAAATCAGACGAAGGAATCTTCCTTGGATATTCAACCACCAACAAAGCTTACAGAGTATACAACAAAAAGACTCAATCTGTGGAAGAATCGATGAACGTCAAATTTCAAGACCCTATACAAAATCAATCAATTCAAACTCAACTTGAAGAATCTGAATTTGCTCCAGACTCTACAAAGTCTAATTTACCAGAAGTAGCTCAGACTTCAGAAGGTCTACAACAAACGAATTTTGAAGAATCAAATGAAGAAAAAGATCGGCAGACTATCAAACCAACTAGCAATTGGAAGCACAAGTCTAGTCATCCCAAAGAACTCATTATTGGTGACATTGATGAAGGGATTCGTACAAGATCTAAAAGGCATGAAGAGTCTAGCGCTGTGGCTCTTATTTCCGAAATAAAACCCAAAAGCATAGAAGAAGCTTTAACTGATGAAAGCTGGATTGAAGCTATGCAAGAAGAACTCATGCAGTTCAGTGTTAACGATGTTTGGGAATTAACTCCTAAACCAAAAGGTAAATCTGTTATTGGAGCTAAATGGGTTTTCAGGAACAAGATGGACGAGAAAGGAAAAGTTATAAGGAATAAAGCAAGACTCGTGGCCAAAGGATATACGCAAGAAGAAGGGATAGACTATGATGAGACTTATGCACCAATAGCAAGGTTAGAAGCAATTAGATTATTACTTGCTTTTGCTTGTTATAAGAATTTCAGGTTATTCCAAATGGACATCAAAAGTGCATTCCTGAATGGATTTATCCAAGAGGAAGTCTATGTGGAACAACCTCCCGGTTTTGAAGACCCAAGGAAACCAGACTTTGTGTTCAGACAGAAAAAGGCGTTATATGGTTTAAAACAAGCACCTCGAGCTTGGTACGACAGGTTAAGTAAGTTTTTAATCCAAAATGGCTTTGTTAAAGGTAAAGTAGATACTACTCTGTTTATTAAAAGAGAAAGTAAAAACTTTCTACTTGTTCAAATCTATGTTGATGATATTATTTTTGGATCACCTAACGAAAATCTGTGCAATAAATTCTCTAAGTCTATGCAGAATGAATTCGAGATGAGCATGATGGGTGAACTATCCTTCTTTCTTAGACTACAAGTGAAACAATTGAAGGAAAGAATTTTCATTCACCAAGAAAAATATGCTAAAGAACTTGTTAAAAAGTTCGGTTTGGAGAATTGCAAAAAGACTAATATACTAATGTCAAGTTCTTCAAGCTGGACAAAGATGAAGGAGGAAAGAAAGTTGACCAGAAGCTATACAAGAGTATCATTGGTTCACTTCTTTATCTTACTGCCTCTAGACCTGACATTTTGTTTAGTGTTTGCATTTGTGCCGGATTTCAATCAAATCCCAAAGAAGCTCATCTAAGTGCTACGAAACGAATAATCAAATACGTTGCTACAACCTCTAATTTAGGTTTATGGTATCCTAAAAAAAGAGATTTTACTCTCCTTGGATACTTAGACCCAGATCTAGTAGGATGCAAAATTGATAAAAAGAGCATCTCAGGCACTTGTCATTGCTTGGTAACAGGACAATATCTTAGTTTTCAAGGAAGCAAAGTACTGTAGCTCTCTCAACAGCAGAAGTAGAGTATGTGGGTCTTGGAAGTTGTTATTCTCAAATCTTATGGATAAAACAACAGCTAAAAGACTTTGGAATCGAAGACTCATGCACCGAGATCAAATCCGACAACACCGGTGCAATTAATCTCACCAAGAATCCAATTTTTCATTCAAGAGCAAAGTATATAGAGATTCGACATCACTTTATTAGAGACCATATTCAAAATGAAGAAGTCTTGATTCAATTCATTGACTCAAAGAATCAGCTACAGACATTTTTACAAAACCACTGGAGAAAAGTCAATTTGAGTCTATTCGATCCAGACTTAATATCTTAAAGTCTGAAGAAGCTCAGACTAAGGGATAAAAGTCTAAAGATGCTCAGATGCAAAAGATCAAGAATCACGACTGTAAGTTATTTCAGTTTTAGAAATTTATCTTTCGGATAAAAACTCGAAAATGTACGATTGTTTATTAATCTGCAATTGATTGATGTTATCTTCCCAAGTTTTTGTAATTATAGCAATTATTCTTTTTCAAAAAGGAAGTTATCTTTTTGAAATGACAGTTATCTATTTTCAAAAAAGGCAGTTATTTTTTTGAAAATGCACTTTTTATTTTTTCATTTATGACGATCCGTATACCTCGTTTCGATTGCTTTATATACTGTTTGTCTTCTTCATTTTTACTCACGAACCCTAGAAGCAAAGAACTTCACTTTCTTACGTTTTCTCTCTAGTTTAATCCTTAAAGTTTTCATCTTTCTCGCGAATTGAGTTCGGAAACTCTCTCAAAGGCTGTGATAATGTCTTCCTAAAGAAAGTCCTCAAGGATTGCAAGCAGGGGACCAAAGCATATGTGTGAGGGTCCTATGCATTTTGACCTTACTGAGGAAGAAGAATCTCCAAGGCAACAGCAGAGTCCACAACATTCTCAACCGCGCCATTCTCCTCAGGCTAGACCACAGAATGTTCAGCAACAACAAGCAGAGGAAGAAATTATTGAGGATGCCGAACCTGTAAGGACTCTTAGGCCTGCTTTTACCTTCAAACTCTACACTGCCTTAAATGATGGAGGTTCTCCAATGACCTTTATTGATGAATTTTTGAAAGAAAAGGGGTACATAAATGAAACTTATTTTTTACAAATGATGGAACATTTGGGAATAGCTCCTGCTGGTTCGGCAGAAAGGGCTTTTATGAATTTCCCAAGTGATCCACGTGTTGGAGGATTTAGTCAACCTGATGGAAATGATGATGAAAAGATATTCACTCATTTTAAGTCTAGAATGGGTGTTGCTGCGAACATTTGAGGAAAAAGAGCAGATCTGTTTCGTTCTGAGGAACATAAGTGAGTTTACTCTAAGTTGCTGAAGCGAGGGGTGATGAACCCAAGGAGTGTGGATTTTGATTTTCTCGACTTTCTGAATGTGAAGTTGCGAGAGAAATTTACTTTACTTCAACTTGAACGATTTTGCTCTAAGACAACAGTAGCTCATCCAGAACTTATTGCGTATTTCTATTCCAATCTAAGCTTTTTGGATGTGAATAAATTTTTCTTTTAGTGTTAGAGACCAAGATTATGTGGTTGATATGGACACTCTGGCTGATGTGATTGGAGTGTAGAGAGAGATGTTCCAATCAATTAGTGTGTCTTTTGGTCGTGCGACTGTGTAACTTGTTTGAGATGGAATGGCAGAAGGCCGAATTTCGTATTTGAGGATGAGTGCTTCAAATATCTTGCTTCATAAGATTGCAATTAATTGTCTTAGACCAAAATCTACATCAAAGACTGACGTCTCCAATTCAGAAGCGAAGTTGATATATGCTATTAATGCTGGTAAAAAGTTCTCTCTGCCACACACTATCATGTTTCACATGTATAGATCAATGGTGAAGGACAATGGCCAACTTCCTTACTCAGAACTTGTTACTCAGTTATTCAGACATTTTAAAATTCAGCCTCCCAAAATTTTGTGTGTTCAAACCTGTGATCAAATGGTGGTGGGACTGAAGATGCTTTCAAAGATGTGTCTGAAGGAACTAAACAAGGCTTTAGAGAGATTTAAGGAGAAGACTCCTGTCAAAACTAGTCAAGACTCTGTGGCTACAAAAAGGAAAGGCAAAGAGCCTATGATAGCTCCATTTAAGAAAATGAGAGCACTCATCTTGCAGGATGAAGAAGATGAGGAAGACATCATCATTTCCGCTCCTGCCTTAAGGAACTTACAACGTTTTGTTCCAGAGACAAAAGATAGAGAGGACCAAGATAGAGAAGAAACAGAGCAGAGGAGTGAAGAGAGGGAAACGATGAGGAAAGAAGCAGAAGAAGGAAGAACTACAGAAGAAGAACAAAGAGGAGAACAAGGTCATCATGTCACTGAAGAAGAGACAGAGCATGAAGAGTATTTCTCTCCACTTGAAGGCACTGAAACAGGGGGAGTTGCTAAGAAAAGAGGTACTCATTCACTTGCTTTTACTAGTGATGATGTTAGTCGTTCTCCTGCCGATCTAGAAGATGTATACGCCTCTCAATTTCCTAAAGAAGGTAATGAGGTTTCATCTCCGAGTCTAGGTGCTCATGCTGAAATGCCATCATCGCCAATACCACAAACCGATCATGCTGAAGCAAGCACTTAAACCGACAACTCGGCAGACTTTAGAAGCGCTTGATGTTCTTATGGAGATGAGAGGTCAGATTATGCTTTAGGATGCGAATTTCAGAATATGCAGAATGCTAATCAAGCCTCTTCAGTTTCATTACACAATCAAGTTCAGGCCCTTAATCTTCAAGTTTAAGCAACTGCCAAGGGTGAGGAAGTAGCGCAACTGAAGGAGGATCTAAGAAAGTTGGAGGAGACTGTCAAGTCGATGGGAGATTTCCAGCTTGTTCGCGTTCCCAAACAATCTTAATTTTATCCAAATTCTCTTTTTCGTCTCTACCTTTTTAATGCTGACAAAAAGGAGGAGAAGTTGGTGCAGATTTGATTTGATGATTTGATTTGATTTGACTTTTGAATTTGACTTTAATTCTTGTTTGGATGTGATTGGTTTGGACTGTGATTTTTGGTTTGGACTGTTTGATCGTTTAATACTTGCAGTATCTTAAGCACCATTGGTATTCATGGCAAAGATAGTTATTTTACAGGATTAACTTATTTCCTGTGGATGCAGATCCAATACTATCTTTATCCTAATCCATTTATCTTTTATGAGATATTCTTGTTTGATTAAGTATTGTCTTGCAGGTCAAAAGTATCCAAATCTGCAAGAAAGTTTTGTCACCATAAAAAATGGAGAGATTGTTGGAGAAAACTTCCTTACTTGTTTTGAAGCTGACAAAAAGTTTTCATCAGTCTAGTCTGAAGACTTGCAGACTCTTTTGTCAAAGTCTGAAGACCGCTAGACCGCCAGACTCAAGATTTAAATTCTGCCCTCATTGACTGTTTCTAGACCAACGAAAAAGACTTATCCAAAATCGAGTATTTCTTTAAGGATTTGATTCGAGCGGCTAAAAAAGTTGTCACGATTGGAGATAGCATCTCAAGATCTATTATTCGTTTTGAAATTAATTCGAGTAATTTGGATCCGTTGATTGGCGAAGTATACTTGGAATGTTCTACTTATGGAAACCTAGATCCTGATTATATAGGCGAGCATGATTGGTGGGTTATCATCACATTTCTTAAGTAACTCGAGATCTCCCTAATTGATTATGTCCAACGGGTAGATTGGAAGAACTCCTTTGGAAAGTGCCAACGGTTATGAATGCATGGAGGAGTATATAAGGAAGACGCTCTAGTTATTCGAGAGTGTGCGCGATAGATAAATTCCAAAGTCTGAGCTCCTTATTCTTTGCTGTTTCAATTGTTGCGCGAAAATTTGTACTTAAAAGAGAGTTTAGACATTTGTGAGACCTTGAGGAAGTGTAGCAAAGTCTCTACACTGTGAAATCAAGGACGTGATACTGTAACGACTCTTTTGATTCATAGTGAAATCCAGCCAATGGGCTGTCAGTGCGGGAGAGTGGACGTAGGCTTGGATTAAGCCAAATCACTATAAACTTTGTGTTCTTATTCTCTTCCCCGAACTCTATTATTTTTCTCGTAATTCTATTTAATTGTTAGAGTTTGATTTCCTCTGCAAAGTCTATTGTCAACCAGACTCAGGTTAAAAGTAAGGTTTTATACTATATTTTGCAAAAGTTGTTTTCGCACCTATTCACCCCCCTCTAGGTGCTCGTACTAGCGCTATCACTTCTGTAGTCCATGGTCTTTCTATCTTCTTATGACATGGCGTGCTTTTGTAGCCTGAGGTCATCATTTCTTCTTATGACACGGCGTACTTACTGTAACCCGGGGTCTTTATTCCTCTTATTGATATGATGAACTTCCATAGCCCCAAGTCTATTCCGTCGACCTGACGTGTGCCTATGCACCCAGGGTCCTTCTCCCGTCAGAATAATTTAGGTGTCTTCCGTCTTTGAATGCAACCTCTATGAAACTACCTTCAAAGAGGGGCATCTATCGACACCTAATTTTTTTTTATTAAATAGATATTAATGAAAATCTAAAACAAAAAAAGAAAAAAAGAAAAAAGGAAACAAAAATAAGAAGATTTTTTTTTTCAAAAAATTGTTTTTTTAAATAAAAAAACGCCCGAGAGAAGCTGAGTTGGGCCGAATTCGACCTTGGCTCAACCCACCTCTCCTTCCTTCCCCGCGTGGTCCTAGGCCCGACCTCTCATTTTCTTTCATTTTTCTTTCTTTTTCCAAGCGGGCTCTAAGCCCGACCCTTTCTCTCCTTCCTCTCTTCCTCCCACCTTCACGCTTGTTTTGTTTTGGCAAAAAAGAAAGGTACAAACCAGAGGGGCAGAGCATCGTGAGTGAGGTGAGCAAGATCTGCGGGTCGGGGCTTGGCCGACTAGCAAGCTGGCGATGGCAGAAGCCATGCGAGTTGGCCGGTGGCCTTCAAAAGAAGGGAAAAGGAGCGAGAGAAGGGGGGCAGCTCTTCGGTGAGAGTCCAGGAGGGAGAGAGAGAGATAGGAGAAGAGCCGAGACAGTGAAAGCTGAGACTAAATGAAGAGCGAGAAGGAGTCTCGGCTGACCACTTTCCCACAGGTGAGCTCCGTCCAACGACCCCTCTTGGTAGAAGTCCTCAAGCTCAAACTAGTAAGCTTCTGTTTTTCCCTTTGTTTGCTGCCCCTCTTGGGTACGCCGGGCTAGGGTTCGGTGGCCATTCGGCTCACACGAACTTCGGCCCTCGTAGGTCTTTAGCTAAGTTGTTGGGCATTGTTGGATATTTGCTGAGAATCTCGGCCCCGTTTCGAGTCCCAGTCAAGTCGGAAACCCTTCGCTCATGTCGCACACCACCCGCTCAATGAAATGCTTCACCGACATCTAGTTTTACTTTTGCCCTTTTTGGCCAAAACTGAATGTCCGCGGGTTGATTTGTTCTGTTGAGATGTTTTTGTGATTAGCATTCCCCAGGTATTGGTCATTCGGTTGTTTCGTTGCCATCACCTCCGTCATCGTTTACGTTGTTTTGTGTTTCATGCTTTGTGGCCGACAATGGCCATTCGATGACAAGAGGAAATCGACAGGAATTCGGCCGACGAGTGGTGGTCGGGGTGTACGACCAGTGAAGGGTAGTAGCTTGGCGACGGCTTGAGATTTGGATGAGGTTTCTCTAGAAACGTAGGAGCTTCGGTGAGGGTGGGAGCTTGTTGAGGAAGATCGCCCAAGGAAGGAGACGACTTGCAAAAGGGAAAGAAATTAAAAAAAAAAAAAAAAAGGAGAAAGAAAAACTAGAAATTAAAAAAATTAAAAAAATTAAAAAGAAGAAGAGGAAAACCCAAAAAAAGGAAGAAAAGACGGTAGATGGGGATGTTCGGGGAAGAATGCGTGGAGAAGGAGGAGTGCAGAGGAAAAGGACAAAGAGAGGGAAAGACAAAAAAGAAAAAGAAAGAAAAACAGAAAAATTATTAAAGAACAAAAAATTTCAAAATTTTCTTTCTTTCCTGAAACCGATTGCGACTGGGTCGGACCTGGGCTCGGATCAGATCAGCGGGTCAGATCGGTCCTACCCAATCCGAACCCTTTTTCCGAATAAAATAATATTATATATTAAATATATATTAAAAATTTTAAAAATCAAAAAATTTTAAAAAATCAAAAAATTTCGAAAATAATAAAAATTCAAAATATTTTCGAAAATTCAACAAATTTCAAAGAATATTAAAAAAATTAAAAAATTTCAGAAAATATTGAAAATTCGAGTTTTTTAAATTAATTAATTAAAAACATAGAAAAATTAGAAAATTAAGGAAAATTCAAAAATTCTCACAAATTTCCAAAATTCAGAAAATTTTAAAAATTTCAGTAGTAATTAGAAAGAGACCAAAAAACATCAATCAAAAGGTTTTGGAAAATTCAAAAAAATTCAACTTTTCCAAAAAAAGAATCCATAAAAGAAACTTAAAAAATTAATTAAAAATTAATCTCTTAGTTTATTTTCTCTAAAAATGGAAGTCTTTCAATTTAGAATCCTGCTCAAGAGGTTTTAGTTGTCCTTAAAAACAAATACCCCACCGCCTTGGTGGCGCGATGGTTTGGGCTCTCTCCCCTCATGAAAGGGAGGAGTTCAAATCCCCTCACACGATCGCTTAGGATCTTAAGTGGGACGCCAGGGGTGGTGGGTCCTCCCGCTTACTTACCCCCCGGGTTTACTTTCATGTCCGCCGGGTCTACGGGGTTCCTAGGTCACAAAAAAAAACCCCTTGATTGTGCAATTTTGGTATGTTGATGTTGGCTTCTCTTTAATTTAATTAGGATTAGCATTTATCTTTTCTTTGATGTCAAATTTTTGCTCTCCCATGCGATTCATTTAATCACTTTCCTTGGCTACTAATTGTTATTTTAATGATTGTGCACCCGTATGACTACCTCACATATTAATGGATAAGTATAAAATCAATCAAGGTTGCCTGGCAAAAACATCTTTTTTTTTTTAAATGAACAAGATTATGTACCGAAAGAGTACTAATTGGTTAACTAGTGTAATCAAGTCCCCGAACCTAGATTCTCTGGCTGCGTAAGAAGTGAGGTATACTCTCATGCCTCACTTGGTTTCTAGTTGATCCTAATAGGCTAGTGGCGACTCCTTATTACAAAAGTCTTATGAACACTCTAATGTTGCGTGAGGTATGGGTTTGGGAGAACCCGTGCCTAATCATGGGCCGTGAACCCGTCTTTAGGCAATACCCCTAAACCTATTCCCTCTCCTGAGGGGTAGGTCGCGACACATCACACCCCCAAGTGAGTTCTCAGCTTCAGTCATCTCATGCTACAACAGTTCCACTAAAGCCTATTGTTTAAAAAAGAGGCACAGAAGGTACACCATATAAAAGGAAAAGCTCCAGAGTTATGAATCAAGCGAATCACCAAAGACCGTAGAATTGGATTGATGAATTTGTTGAATATGGTTGTTTTTATGTCAATTATGGATTGGTTTTTCATATGAAACTAATATATATCTTTGTTTGTTTAGTTGCTAAAGTTAATGTTGTATCCCAAATTTGAACTAAGCATGTTGAGTTTTAGGGAATTATTTTTATAGATGTCTTGGTCTTGACAAGTGTTTGAAATGCTTGGACTAAGCTTGTTAATATAATGGTTGATGTTGTTCAGGAAATTCCTTGATAGCTTCCACTACAATCGCCGGATTTTGCTGCACAAACTATTGCTTTGTTGAACATGATTGTTATTATTTACTGAACATGGTCTCTATTATCATTATTTGTTGTACGTCGTTGTTAACTGCAAAACACTTTTTCGTTAGTGAGTCACAATACACCTGAAGTACTCTTTTTTTTTTAATCATTTTCTTACGAGAATTAGTTTCGGACTTCAAGCTGTACAACTTAACAACTTTCACAAAAGTACACATTCATCTCAATTACCCACAATCAGTCTTACAAACTTAGAAATAGGATACTATGGAAGACTTAGAAACTTCCCACTTTCACATTATATACAACCAACATAATGATAGAACACATCATATCTGCCACTGCTGTTTAATTTCTTATTCATCTATATATCTTTTGGTGTTGCTCAACATCATATCTACTATTGCTGTTTCTTCTGCAACATTTCCAATTTCGAAGACCATTATCTTCATCGTTGGTTTGTGTCTAGTAGAGTTGTATGCTGATATGTAGGCATTTTGCAGACATCGAGGAGATATTTCCATGTCGAGTAGAGGTAGTAATGGAGTAGAATAATATAGTTGAGGGGAGTCAAGATCCACGAGTCTTGTGTACCCATCTTTTGCCACCTTTCTCCATGCTTACTCTGAGAAGTGAGCAGAATAATATGTTTTACGCATAAATAAGTCTTTTGGTCCTCTCTTAGCTAGAAGGACAATAAAATTTTGATGCACTTACATGCCTTTTTGTTATTAATTTCTTTGAACTCATCCAATGACCCATTAAATCGTTTTTTCAATCTTGTCTTATGCATTCATTTAAACTTGATCAAATTATGTTGACTTAAGGAAAAACTTGATCAAATTCTTTCTCAATGTTTATTGAACTCGTCGAAACAAATGGGTTACTACTGATTATTGCTCATAAGATGAGTTTTGAATATGCATTGTT
This sequence comes from Eucalyptus globulus, assembly GCA_014182545.1. Lineage (NCBI taxonomy): Eukaryota > Viridiplantae > Streptophyta > Magnoliopsida > Myrtales > Myrtaceae > Eucalyptus > Eucalyptus globulus. The sequence goes on along the minus strand of CM024721.1, from coordinate 12,986,849 downwards.
AAGCTTCCTCTGAAGACCAAAATTTGTAGTTGAGGGGAGTCAAGACCCACGAATCATTCAAATGGGAGCATCGAGTTATTCTTGTGATTAATTGTGATGAAATTAGATGGGGTTTGTGATCATCAGCAAGTGATTCCTTAAAGTCCTTTATGAACTCAATACTAGTTTTATACCAACCCAGATGGTCACAAACATCAAACATGCACCAGCATAAGTCGATTAGTCTTTTTCTTTTTATGTCCCTTGGCCTCATGCGAGGCAAAGTATATTCTATAGCAAGTAACTTGACCGCGAAAAGTAATAACTTCTTATTTCCTTTTGTATCTTCTGAGCCACTTTCGCTTTTCGGAGACTGACAAATATGGAAGTTGACCACACTAGTGAGGTGCAGTAAGTTTCAAAGTACACTTATGAACTCAACTGATCAAAACTTCATCTCAAACTTGAAAATTTTCACGTTAATGTCAATATCCGTTCCAACAAGCAGCAAATCCGCAATACTATATGTTGAATAGTTTAAGAAATGCAAGACTTATTACGCTGTTTGATTTCATGAATAACGGATGTTTTAACTAATAAGCAGTGAATAGCAAAATTCCTTAAAAATACTTATAATAAGAATAAGAGAGAACAAAATAATCACCAGTATAATAGTCGATATATATTGATGATTTTAATATTCTTTATATGATATTTATGATATCATATACTATTTATACTTCAATGATTTATTTATAAATACAATTAGTAATTTAAGCATATAATATATTATTATAAGAGGGCGAGGGTCACAGCATTGTTCATGAAGAGACTAGGGCTGCGTTTGTTTTGATTTCTTTTTTCTGCTTTTAAACAATTTTTTTTTTTGTTTTTTTTCTTCACGGGAACAAAAAAGGAACACAAACGCGTTTGTTTGCGTTTTTATTTCAAAATTATTTTTGTTCCTAGAAACACATCTAGAATAGAAACAAGAAACAAAAAAAGTTGTTTCTTGTTTCTCGGGAACAAAATTTAGGAACACTTTCCATTTATTCTCTCTTTTTCTTCTTTTTTTTCTTTCCTTTTCTTTGGCCGGTCGCCGGCCTCGGCCATAGCCGGTGACCGACTGTCGAGGGCCGGCGACCTCGCCAGAGTGTCGTCGGCCCCTGGCGAAGCTCGGCCTCGCCTTAGTTGGGCGAGCTCGGCCTCGCGAATCGGGCAAGCTCGAGCTCGCCCGACCAAGGCGAGGCCAACCTCGCGCTAGGCCGGGCGTGTTCGGCCTTGTCGGGTGGCGAGCCTCGCCGTGGCCGGGGAGGCTGCCGGCCAAAAGAAGAAAAATGAAAAAGGAAAAAGGAAAAAGAAAAAAGAAAAAGAAAAAAGGAAAAATAAATAAGAAAATAAGAAAAATTAGAAAGAAAATAGAAAAAAATTAAAAAATTAAAAAATTAAAAGAAATAAAAAAAAATTATACAAATTTACCAAATGTGTTTCTGTTCATTTTTTATTCGGAATAAGTTTACCAAACGCGTTTTTGTTCAAAAATTGTTCCCGAACGAAACACTTTTTTCTATTTCTATTTCGGAACAATTTTTAAACAGAAATGTTACCAAACGCGCCCTAGATTGCCATTTTGATAGTTGACAATGAGGACATCTTTCCTCAAACGATGGAGGAGTCATTTAAAAAAAAATAGGTTTAAGGTATAATAGGGGGCTTATTCAATAATCCGATTGTTGTAGACTCTTCAAACGCTATCAACGTTGTGGCTCCAACCACTTTTGCTATAAAAATTACCTCAACTTTATATAAAATATATATATATATATATTATCATAATAATCATGACTTTAGTAGCCAATCATGAGTTTACTATCCCGCATCCATTATCAAGACATCAATTTAATATATAAATCTTGATCAAATATTTAATAATTAATCAACTGGAATAATTCAAAATTAATCATTTGATATATGATCGTAATGAATGAATATAATGTTATCACAATTAGTAGTGTGATTGAAATAATCATTATATAATAGCTTCGATCTTCATTTAGTATAATAAGTAATTAGGATAATCATTGTTGAAAAATTTTCATCCGAAGATAGGATTGTACTAATTGTTTGAGGATAGGAGATAGCCAGTCTCAAGTGACCTACGATGGCTAGTGGGTGATGATGACAAATATGTGACTACAAACGAATGGTTGTCCACCTAGGGAAGTTTCTCTTCATGTTTGCAATATATTTTTTGTGACTATATAAGTACAAACAACTGGTTGTCTCTCACTTTAATCCAACAGCTGGTTGTCTCTCACTTTGAAGAGCTAATGGTGCCCTCAGATCTTCCTACCTTGCCCTCGGTACAGGAAATCAGTTCGGTGCTACCTCACTCCCTCAGTGATGACCAGGTTCTTCTCCTCTCTAGATTTGTTCTGATACTGAAATTCGAGACATTTTATTCTCGATGGCTCTTGGTAAGGCCCCTGGCCCGGATGGTTTTGGTGTCGAATTCTATAAGCACTGCTGGGACATAGTTGGCCCGTTGGTTACTTTGGCGATTAAGGATTTTTTCTATTCCGGTAAACTCCTCCGGGAGATTAACAACACCATCCTTGCCCTTGTGCCGAAATGCCCTAATGCAACTTCCGTCAATGATTTTAGACCTATTACTTGTTGTAATACGGTCTACAAATGCATTACGAAAATCTTGGCCAACCGGTTGGTAGCTGTCTTGCCTTCGATCATCGGCCTCACTTAGAATGCTTTCGTCAAAGGGAGACGCATCAGCGATAACATCTTACTAGCCCAGGAACTATTTGCTGGCTTTCACCTCTGGCCATACAGGCCTAAATGTGTCGTTTAGGTTGACTTCCGCATGGCGTATGACACTATGAATTGGGACTTAATTGAGCTAGTGCTACAAGCTTTTTGGTTTCCCACGCACTTCACTAAGCTCATTATAATTTGTGTTCGTTCGCGAAAATTCTTGGTGGCCCTTAATGGTGAGCTTCATGGGTTCTTTCCTAGTGGAAGAGGAATTAAGCAAGGTGATCCTATGTCACCCTACCTTTTTACACTCGTTATGGAGATTTTCTTAGGTATACTAAACCTGCAGATCAATAACCCTTCTTTTCAGTTTTTCAGGAGGTGTAAGCCCATGAGACTATCCCACTTATTCTTTACGGATGACGTCTTGCTCTTTGCTAAAGCCACTACACCATCCCTTTCTATTCTAAAGGTTGGCATCGATAAGTTCTCTCGATGGAGTGGCCTTCTACCAAACCTACATAAAAGTGAAATGTACTTCTCAGGAGTCCCTCTTGAATCTCGTACCTGCTTCAAGGAGTTGTTCGGTTTTTAGGAAGGATCATTGTCGGTCAGGTACTTGGGTATTCCCATTATCGCATCTAGACTTTGGAAGGCTGATTGCTCTACTTTAGTATTTATTATCACTTCGAGGGTACAGATGTGGACACAACGCTTTCTCTCCTTTACGGGTCGACTGCAACTCATCAAGTTAGTGCTCCACTCTGTCCAAGTCTATTGAGCAAATGTTTTCATTTTGTCGAGGTCGGTTCTTGATAAAATTGAACAAATCTTGAGGCAATTCCTCTGGATGGGCCTGGACCTAGGTGTGGGAGGTGCCAAGGTTGTTTGGAATGATGTTTGCCTCCCTAAGGATGAAGGGGGCCTAGGGATTATAAGACTTCGAGAAAGCAACACCATAGCCATGCTGAAGCACAATTGTTCCTTTTTCACAGACAATGAATCCTTGTGGTGTAGATGGATCCATTCTATATTTCTGAAGAACAAGAACTTCTAGTCGGTCGCTGAACCAACTTTTTGCTCATGGTCTTGGAAGAAGCTGTTGGACTTGCGCAGTGAGTTCCGCCTGTTTTTTGGTTGGCGGGTGGGGAATGGTTGTTCTGTTTCCTTTTGGTTTGATAACTGGCATCCTAGAGGGCCGTTCAATCTTATTTTCTCTGATGTTGATATGGATTGATCCTGTCTTTCCAGACAAGCCATAGTTGCTAATTATATGTCTTTCGGTGGTCGGACAACTGGAGCCTTGGACGTAATTGCCTCCTGGAATGATCCCCTGCCTGTGCTCAACTCGGACTTGGACCGTTTCTCCTGGCTGGGCCATTCCTCTGGGACCTTCTCTGCCACGTCTGCTTGGGACATTGTTCACCCGAAAGGGCAGGCTATGAATTGGGCTCCTTTTATCTAGAACAATATGCTTGTCCCTCGGCACCAGTTCCTGCTGTGGCTGATCACCAAGAATAGACTACCAACCCAGGTCATGCTCCTTGCCTATGGCAGAATATATGATGTGAATTGTGCTTTTTGTTCTTGTCGCCCTAACTCTATTGACCACCTATTCTTTAGGTGTCCTACTACGGGGTCTTTAGCTACTTTTTGGGCTTCTAGGTTTAATTTCTTAGTGCTAGTATGAACACCTAGAGGGGGTGAATAGGTGTAAAAACTATTTTTTGCAAAGAACAGTGAAAGTATTTTACTTTAGAAATTGAGTCTGAAGAAGAACAGACTTTAAGCAAGTTCAGACTTTAGCAATTAAATATAATTACTACCAAAATAAAAAAGTTCAGGGAAGAGAATATGAGCACAAAGTTTATAGTGGTTCAGCTTAAATCAAGCCTACGTCCACTCTCCCACGCTGACAGCCATCTGGCTGAATCCCATTATGAATCAAAAGAGAATTTACAATCTTGCGATTTCAACTTCACAATAAAGAGTCTCTACTGCTCTCTCACGAAGTCACACTATAAGTCTTTCTCTTTTTGGTACACTTTAGAGCACAGAGTAAGAAGTAACAAGTGAATGAAAAGCTTCAGACTTTGGAATTTCTCTTTCACGCACTCTATTGAACAATTGGAGAGTCCTCCTTAAATACTCCTTCATGCCTTCTCGACTATTGACACTTTCCAAAGGAATCCTTCCAATCAACCCGTTGGACAAAATCAGTCAAGGAGATCTCGAGCCGTTTGAAGATTGTGATGAAAGCTCATCAATCCTATTTGCCCATACAATCAGGATCTTGGTTTCCATAAGTAGATTCTTTCCAAAAATACTTTCCATTCAAAAAGATTTGATGAATCTAAATTGATTCTAGTAAAGATATCTAATCTCGTGGGTGATATTTCCAACCAGAAGACCATAAATATCCATATGAACCAATCCCTTGAAGAAAGAAAGATAATC